>JASBNA010000005.1:1800000-2072551 GCA_038087015.1 Cerrena zonata
TCGAAGATGCAAAGAGGGACATGGGGATCTCGAGAACATCGATTACTGGGGGGTGATAACTCCGCTTGACACAAAGACTCAAGAGAGCTAGAAGGATTTGTCAAGGGGGAACTACCACGGAAAAATCATCCGAGCACCGATGGGGGGTGGCTTACACACCACAGTCATGGAGCTGTCCGCCACTGGAGTTAACCATTGCTTCTCTGCAGGTACACCTCGGTCAAGATGACACCAACCTCTGCCGAGGGAAGATATGGATATGTGAGGAATCCTTCCTTCTGTGAGTTATGCTTATAAGATTAACGTAGAGTTAACATTGAGATGAATGACAGATGGACGCCTGCAAGTTGATCATCAGAAAATGTGTATTCTTCTGAACAGATGCCACAGGGATCTTCGGGATTTTGAAAAACCGGAGGTAGGGTCCCGGTATGAAGAATACCCTCCATGACCTTCTAGTACCCTCTGCTGAGACGCTGCGATGTCCACCATTCGAGTTGTGTTCGGTCGAGGGTGAATCGGTGAATCGTGATTGGTTCTGATGTTTTGATACTTTATTGCTTGAATAGGTCTACGGAGCTTCCGGCGCCTTATTTTGGCTACAAATTTTGTGGGGGCCCTGAAGTCTCTCAGTCTGCTATAGTGCATGATAGTCAGCGGGAAGATCTGGCTGTAGGATGCATACTCAGCGTTGCAAGAATATTCTCGTTATGTTGGTGGTGTTCATGAACGTTTCAACCGACGAAACTGTAATGACGTCATATCATATTCCCTCGACGTTGAACGAGGCTCGGACGAAGCGTCGACCAAATCCTACAAAACCTATCGACCAGTACGCATGCCACCCTTCAGACCTCTTCCTCGACATCCACCATGACCAAACCCAACTCCTCCAAAATTCCGACGTCGTTACGGGCATTATTGAATGAAATTATATTAATTCCACATTTACCTCAGCCCGCTCTATCCAACGAGCAATACGTTGCTCAACGACTCGATGGATTGCAAAACCAGCTTACCGCTTTAAGTACTGCTGTCGAAGCGTATAGCAACACCGTACAAACTCAGTATGCTCTCTTGGCCGAGACCGTCGAGCTCAATACAAAAACCGTGGTAGCAATCAGTAGACAGTAAATATTTCTTACCATGTGCATGATCTTTAATCTTTAACGACGTTCTCAAAACTTGCTACAGCGCGATAGGTGATCCCATGCGGGCAGGTAATTCTGTCGCTGGCCCCGCCGACCGACTTCAAGGACTCATAGGTCCGCTCCCAGGACCTATCACAACAAAGGACGAGCTTCTGAACGCAACTGGTAGGACATGGTCTTGTCGTCCCCTCAATATACACTCAGATTCAATTATTAGAGCAAGAGCTCGATGCTCTCAACCAGCACTTTTGTGGCATTCTGGGGTATCCCACCGATGGCGCCGTAATCCGAAAGCGCGCCGCCCTTGCATGCTACCTTGGTGTTGTTCTCCCCGAATAGAAGCTGTATGTGCTCTTTCTCAGCCTGAGCATGTTTCGACGAGGTGTTTGTTAGTCTGTAAATGAGTTTCTGCCGTTTTAACGTTGTAAATAATTGATACCGTAGGCTCTTCCCTACCCTATACATTCTTTCTTCATGTTCACGTCTATTTAATGAACGAGCGTAACTTAGAGACCGTTGCGACAACTACAAAAACCGAATCGGAACAGATTTCTTTGCATATTCCCGCTAGACGGAATTGCCTTTTATGGATATGGAGTTTACCGCGCTCGCGGGAATAGAAGCGCCGAAGCGCCATTGCGTTTTGCAACTGGACATGTCTTCTCGTTTGCCATCCTTGATTGTCGTCGACGTCGTCGACGACGTGGCAATGTCAAATATGACATCGTCTCGTGGGTTGTCAACGATGGCGAAGCCTACTTCAACACGATTCTGCACCCATCCCCCCATCCTCTTCCGTGCATCACACCGCTTTCTTGAGCAACGCCTAACAGAAGTCCAATCGTACAACGTTTAACTCATGTCTGATAGAATTCTTTCTTCTTCTCATATTGATGGAACCGTCTCTTTCGTTCCCTCCTTGCTAGATCGAGTGTGGAATGCCGCGACGGAAAATGTCTTTTCATTCATTCAGTCAAACGAGTGGATGGAAGCTGTATCCCGGTTGGCCGAGGCTGCTGTTGTAAAGTAAGTCATATGATATGTTCGCCCATCCCCATTAGTCTACGATCTGACTGAATTGCTCCCATGAAGTGTTTTCAGTAACATAACTGTTGGGCAATTAGTTATCGTCACGCCCGAGAAACGATATGCCTTTCCCGCCGATTACTCGGGAGCGAACCTTTCGGACGAGAATGCAGAAATTCGTGTTATCAAGTCTACTTTCTGGGTTCGCCTTGCACTAATGTCGGACCTCGGGTTCGCGGAAGCCTTTATGTTTGGTGAAGCCGATTGCGACAACTTACCAAGCTTGTTCCGAGTTAGTTTCAAACCACATTCTAAGTATAGTAAACATATTAACCTTCGTTATCGAACTAGTTATTTTTGAGAAACCGCACTGCTATATCATCACTGGACTCTCGATTCTCTTACTTCTTCAATGGGATATCTCAGTACCTTGCCAAGACACGTTTCATGAACTCCCTCGGCAACTCGCAGGGAAATATCAGTGCACATTATGATATTAGCAATGACATGTTCATGGGTCAGTCTCTCCTTCTATTTACATTTGCCATGTGTTCACTTGGTCACCTGCGACGTGTGACATTTCCACTAACTGTGGTTCTTTGGTTTCAGGATTTTTATCCCATGACATGACATATTCTTGTGCTATATTTTCTACTCTGGATGCAGATCTTCTCACTATCCAGGGCGATCTTCTTGCGAATACGGCAGCCGCTGGTCAACATGTTTCAGGAACTCCTTCGAGGGACTTGACTCCTCCCACAGATGCCTTCGATTCGACGGCTTTGTCCTGTTCTCCGTCTCTTCGTGGACTCGCCTATACATCGGTAGAATTAGAATCAGAGGAAGACATGACAACACCTTCTACTTTGTTTGGTCCTGGGCTAAGATTGAACACATTAAACAAACGTGTTGTCAGGTCTCTGAACGGAGGAGACATGGTCAATGGCGATTATACTCCGACGCTAGTTGATTCACCTTCATCCCCCACTGAGCACCAGGAATCTGGGACAAACCAAACGGACGGATCTGAATACCCCGAAATAGATGAATTGTACATTGCCCAGATGCGTAAGCTCGACCATATCATTAGGAAGGCGGATATCCGCCCTGGACATCGTGTAGGTGGCGCAATGGATGCTATTCCTTTTTCTGTGTATTTGTCTGAATTTCTGGGCTGACATGACCGATCCAGGTGCTTGAAATCGGATCTGGTTGGGGTTCTATGGCCTTGCGTATCGTGCAAACAATCCCCGAGACTACAGTGGACACGATAACGCTGTCTAAGCAGCAACTGCAATTTGTTCAGCAGCGCATTCAGGATGCCGTGGCTCCCGCTGGCAACCCGGGCGGTCTTTCTTGCTCTGAGAGGATTAGGGTTCACCTTATGGATTACAGAGCCCTACCCGAAGAATGGAAACACTCCTTTGACAGGATTGTCAGCGTCGAAATGATAGAAGCTGTTGGCAAGGAGTTTTTAGAGGTATGTACTTCGTTTATGTCTATACTGTCAATTTTGGCTTTCCCCCCTCTTTGTCGGCGTATCTCCTCGCATTTCCTCACTGAACGCCGCCGAATGTTCCGTGTATGAGGTCATCACGATACGCCTCCGCAGACATACACTCATTGATGAGCTCTCATCCCGAGTCCCTCGTGCCTCGGTGACGATCCTATCGGCATGGATAGAATCGGACTCGGACCCGCGTTATCCATGGGTGCTAGTTTTGTCGCAAACTAAACAACTCGCAAAGAGGTTATATGTTGATGCGGGGGCATGCCAACTTCCAAAAACAGAACCCGTTGATAAAGTGTTCCGACCTCATGCTCACCTCACGCACAGGTTTATTGGGCTCAAGTCGACTGGGCACTCAAACCGGATACGGGTGCCGGAGTTATTCAGTGTATTACTATCCCGGAAGCTCGTAAGTCTGACATGTCTTTTCAACTTGCTATATCCGTTCTCTCTTACTGGACCCATGTCTCACTTTGATTTAACACTTCGATTTAAACCCTTCTATTCCTTCTGTGGTGGGTCCGGTTACTTCGGTCCCCTCGGACGGAGGCATATCATCTACGCGCAGCACAAAATGCTCTAAAATCAATTGTCAGCTCCCTCCAGGGGTGTCTCAATTGATGGTTCTGGTCCTGCCCACAGAACCTGTGTCATCCATGATGCTCTTCGCGGAGCCTGAATATTACGTTCTAGTTCCTGGCCATTGCCTCACATAGCGTGCCGAAGCCAGTTAATGATCAGACTCATGAGCTTTAACTGGTTGCCGCGCCCTGATGTGCTCTCCTCGTGGCGTATTTTCATGATCGATCTAATATCCTTTGGAGGAAATGATATCGTAAATCCGTACCATGGGCACCCTTCCGTCACCTCATGGTATTGATGTTATAGTCATCGGTTACTCCATTGCACATATCGAAGATAACAGAACAGACAGCTGACGATAACGTGTTTCAGGGTATGAAAGCTATTCTCGCGGTTTAGACTTCATTCAGAAATGGGTGCGTCCTAGAACATCTGTCAATTGAAAACGGAGAGCAGGAAACTTACATTACATTCAAACACCGACATGTCTCGGGAACAGAGTAAGTTCAGCCTTTCTAACTACGTTCTAACTTCTGGCCTTTTACCTTCTCTGAAACCCTGTCACGATGAGTGGTGGCAGGTACCCCGTTTGTTCATCATTCGATTTCCTTTCATGCCCGTTCTGTTGTATTTTGGACTGTACTCACATCAGCATCGTGTAGTTTTCCCTGGCGGACACCTTCCCACCCTAGCACACCTCGTTTCCAGTCTTAGCTCGGGTTCCAAAGGAACACTCGTTGTGGATTCCATCAGCAACATCGGGCCGCATTATGCGCGCACGCTGAGGGAATGGAGAAAGCGTTTCGAGTGGGCGTTTGAGGATACCATCGTTCCGGGTGAGTTACCTCCCCCATTATTCCCCCGTTGCATGTCAACCTGTGTGAGAATGTGGGTGTTGATGGTCGTTATACGTGACAGCGTTGAAGAGCGAATACCCAGAGGTCATGAATGGCCCAAATGGGGACAAGGAAATCGAAGTTTTTAGACGCAAATGGATTTTCTATTTGTACGTCAAATGACATACACTTTCCCCTTGCGCTCAGTCCAACTGATCATGTATCCTGAACTACTGTACCGGCTTCCGCACGCCTTAGCTACTATTGCGAGATAGGTTTCGCTACGCGATCGCTCGGCGGTAAGTGACCCCCAGCTCCATGCAACTTTCGCTATTTCTAGCCCTCTTTGATCATACCACTCGACCAATCCGTTCTTGCATTCTTTTCCTTTTCTCACGGCTTCAGATGATGGTTCACAAGGATTCGCTAATTCTGACAACCTCGCTTCGCAGACCATATAATCGCCTTTGCAAGAGAGGGGCTAGAAGACTATGGATGTCATGTGTTTAACTGATGGAGGACCGGTTATTCCATCTGATTTCAGACTTACTGGGTATCGCTTCATTATCTTGTACGCAGAGTGTATCTTTAGACGAAATATTCTGCCTGTTTGCCCCATGAATGTTTCCCCCAAACCCTACAAGTTAATCCGATAATCGATGAGACTCCTTCGAATATTACCAACCTATGACGCAGAAGGCTGGAGTAGGTTTTTTTAGTGCAGGTGCGTTATGTCACCTCACATTCGAATCCGTTCTGATGAAAGGAGAGAGAATTCTTCCGCGAATCGGTCTGAAGTGGGCAAGACTCACCCAATATACACCGGATATCAAGTTAGTTCTCATACATCGGCTATGGCCTTTCGACGGAACCATCATGGATCGCCGAGGGCTGCTCGAAGAAGTAGAGAGAATACCACGCACCGAATGCGACTTCGCATCAGAATTGAGCCCGATGGTATCTTCATTACCGTCTCCTTCGCAGGGTGATTGTATAGCCCTTAAAACAGGTACGTACCTGCCGATCTTGGCTGGACAGATGATATTGAATATCGATCACATTTCCCTTGGTTGCATCTCTCAGCATTCAGGATGTATCAAGGAGGTCCTGCGTCAGCTAATCACCTGGTCTGCTATACTATCACCCTCAGTGACATGCATATCATTTCGGGATTCAAGAAGGTGATATCTTATCCAGCCTCGGGACCTCTCGTCTCGCATTGCACTAATTGACATCGTAGTCCGAGTCAGCAACGTACTACGATCGCTCTGCCATGGTTAACGCACACGCCACATTCTGACTGATGCAATTCTGTGCTACCCAAATACATGTGATGACGGGGGGTCAGATATACATACGGCATAGGTCATGGTGCGGACTTCGTAGGCTCCAGAGATCTGTTTTTACGATGATATCTCGGAGGTGAATTGCCGCTTGACCGCCAAGCCGCTAAATGCCATGAGAGAATTTTACGAGATCGCGTTTGATCTTGGATTGATGGCAACTGTCGGTTCCCAGAACGTTCTGCCAGCAGCAGACGAGCATCCAGCCGTGTCGTGCTGTTTGTCATGGTTCATTTTGCGAATTATCGGGATCTTCTGTTAAATTCTAGTTCTTGCATCTACTACACACGTGTTACGTAACCTCGTCTTAAACAATTTTTCTAGCGTTCGGAAGGTGAAACTGGGCATCGGAACACTAAGGCACTTGAAGTATAAAGGGACCACCTTCGAAGATGGGGATACGGTGTGTTATACCTCCTCAACCGCTCCTCCTCAAGGGCTTCGTCCTCCCCTCTCTACCCATCCAGCTATGTCAAGTCAGCTCCTCTCTACACCTGCTACCCACCCGTTCTCCCTGACGGGATTGGTGGACCGAGCATGGATGGCAACAACTGAGGGTGCATTCCATCTGGGAGCGTACTCTTGGGGAAGCCCTCTCTGTCGTCTTGCTGAAGCTGCTGTAGTCAGGTATGGTTTATTATGCTTTGTACTATGGTGTTTTGTTGATGGCTGGTTGTTTAGGACTCTACAGAACATTCAATATGGACAGCTACGTATCCACACTCCCGAAAGGACCTACGTATTTCCAGATTCAGCTTCTCCCGCGAAGGTGCATGCAGAGGTCCGGGTTGTACGGCCAGCATTCTGGCTCCGGTTGTGCCTGATGTCGGACTTGGGCTTTTCGGAGGCATACATGTTTGGAGACATTGACTGCGATGATCTTATTGCTGTATTCACGGTAAGTACATCGATCCGATCCACCTTTTAAGTTAGAGTTTGTTGTCATGTCGATCGGTCTCAGCTCGATGATTTCTCGATCGAGTTCATCCCTATTGTTCTCCATTTGCTGTGTTACATGTTCGACTGATCGACATCCCTTTATAGATATTCTGTCGCAATCGGGAACATTTATCGCCCCTGCACTCAACTTTAGCATCTGTTCTAGGTGCCATATCGGGAAAGCTCGCGGCATCTCGTTTCTTAAGCAACTTGACGAACTCCAGAGGGAACATCAGTTGCCACTATGATATTAGCAACAACATGTTTACAGGTATGGATCCTAGATCGTGCATTCCATTGGAAGACACTGATTTCCAGATAGGTTTCTTGTCGAATGATATGACTTACTCATGTGCCATCTTCGATGATCATGATGCCGACCTCCATGCTGACCAGTCACAATCTTCGCCCAGCCCTCCCTCTTCACCTCGATCTCCCCTGTCCCGGGCGTCTTCGCCTACCGCCTTCTCATCAGACAGCGAAGATGGCGAATTCTCGAAATTCAAGTCTCCTCAGCGACGTCTATTACCGGCTGAGTCGAACGCCGACTTCTCAGACCCGCTCTACGCTGCTCAAATTCGCAAATTCGAGCATCTCATCAGAAAGGCTGATATTCGCCCCGGCCATCGTGTTAGTTCTTCTTTTGACGAAAACCTGTCCCTGTCTTAACGTTGTTGTTTCAGGTGTTGGAAATTGGTTCTGGTTGGGGCCCACTTGCAGTCCACATAACCAATACGATCCCCGGAACGACTGTCGACACCGTGACATTGTCTGTGCAACAGGCTAAGTACGTGAAGGAGCGTGTTCGTAAGGCCGGCCTTGGGTACGGCAATGGTGAACAGAGAGTCACAGTGCATGTTTTCGATTATCGTAATATGCCGGCGGAATGGGAGGGCACGTTCGACCGACTTGTTTGTGTCGAAATGATTGAGAACGTTGGCCGTGAATACATCGAGGTACGATAGTATTTCATTTCAATCGCGAATTCGATGGCTCAGACTCTAGATTTTAGACTTACTGGTCTCAAGTCGACTGGGCCTTGAAGAAGGACACCGGTGCTGGTGTGGTGCAAGTCATCACGATACCTGAAGCTAGTGAGTGGATATAATCGCAAAAAATGACCTTACTCTGACACTGGCTTTCTCTCAGGATACGATAACTATATCAGGGAACAAGAGTTCATTCGGAAATGGGTATGTTTTGAAATCTTCCTGTCATATGGCCCCTCTGACATGCTTCTATTGTCTCTATCAGATCTTCCCTGGTGGACACCTTCCGACTGTCACTCACCTCATGACAGCCATCAGAGATGGCTCTAAAGGTCGCCTGGTGGTTGATTCCATCGGCAATATTGGACCTCATTATTCACGGACACTTCGGGAATGGCGAAAACGATTCGTGGCCAATTTCGATAGCTTCATCGTTCCTTGTGAGTACTGCTTTATATTGATATCCATAATATGTTCCTCAAATTGACATTATTGTTTCTCAGCTTTGAAGAAAGAATACCCCGAAGTTATGAATGGCCCTAATGGCCCTGAAGAGATTGAAGTGTTTAAGAGAAAGTGGATTTACTATTTGTGAGCTTTTTCTAGTACTTCACCACAATATTTAGACTAATTCAATGTAGTGCATACTCCGAAATCGGTTTCACCGAACGGCTTCTTGGTGGTAGGTTTCTTTGATTCTTACTACTGTGTATGGAACGCTAACTCGACCACCTATAGATCACGTCATTGCGTTCTCCAGAGAGGGAAACCCTGAATACGGCTGCCAAATCTTCTCCTAATTTTCTCCATCCTAATCGTCAACTCAAACCTGAACTCCATCATTTCTTCGCAATCGTCTCCTCTATCTATCACGCTATCGAATTCGCAACGTCGTCCCCACAATTTGCTTTGCTCTAGGCTACTCCTAGTGTATATATGCTCTTGGGAATACCTCTATAGGTCTCCAAGTGTGTAATCTTAACATACCCATCTCTCGTTACTTTCCTGCTAGTCGCTAGTTTTCGAGCTTTCCCTTCTGTTGTATAGTAGTGTACTGTTTAGTCCCATGCCCTCACGCTAATGACATCTGTTACGATTCCCACGTCTTCCACTTCTGTTGTACCAATCTGTTCGAAATGCTATCAACAACCGTTTTCAAGGCTGGAAAAAACTACCGCATTGAAGTTATATATCTCGGGGTGTTTCTCGAACTTGAAATTCGAGCCAGGGTCACACGCAGCAACAAGTCGTCCATCTCTAAATAGCTCAGCGCGTATCCCTTCACCGGAAAGTAACCGATGTGAGAACTTCGATAAGCGTCGTGTGGGTTGACCCTCATTATGACGACCATGCGAAGGAGGTATCTGATAGATCGTGGGACGGGGGTCTGATGCGCCAGTTGATAACTTCAGTATTGTGGGATTCGGTGAGCAGGTTAGTGTCACCACCCAAAACAAATCGTCCGTCTGAGCCGGGAATAGAAAATTCGCCGAACGAGTTTCGTGTCAGAAGGTGTTCGATGTCGGCACCGGTAACAGAGCGAGCACTCACCAGTTCCCAATTATCTGGTTTTCCAACAGAATCATTTCTCGCAGTAGCATATTTTGAGTGAGGTCGTGACCATAGCCATATGATGTCACTCATGTCGGTCATTCCGGCATTGGTAAAGATTCCATGTGGGATGGAATGGAAGAGTCCTGTCATTTCTTCCGTCTTCTCGTATGCTCCAACGTTCTTGAAGGCATGGATAAACAAATGATTTATTGATAGCCATGAATTGTGTGGGCAATCGTCCACCCATGATTGGGAATTCGGTTGTGCCCCACGTACTGGAGAGATGTAATGTGATTCTCCGTAATCTATTAGCAATCATATCATGATTGTGATTACTAGTTAGAACATGAAATCGCTGTCCACACATACCGTTCCACGAAACCACTTGGACGATATCCACCTGGTCACGTATAGACAAGAGGTACTCCCATCGTCGAATGAGAAGATGATCGTCCCCTCGATAGATCCACTGACACAGACTATCAGACCGACGACAATACTGAAATTCGTGAAACGAGGCTCACATTTTTGTTCCAACTGTCCTTTCCGTAGTGCTAAACGCAAGATATTAATTACGAAAGCTTCAAACCGATGTTAAAAATGAGAAGTACGATACCGTGAAGAACCAAGGAGATATGGCGGCCATGTATGTTCGTCGTCCAAGGTGACAAAGGTGAGCTTGGTCACTATCGAGGCTTGGAAAATGGATTTCGTGATGAGGGGATTGTGGCTTCAGATGGATAGGCCAACCACCATTCCACTGAAGAGAGAACTTCAGTATAGTCACATTGTAGTTGAGGTGTGTTTGACGTACATGAAAGTATCCATTCATACAACTTAGAGATGGGTATGTCCTTGGGTCAATGAAAAATGACGGTATAAATTGTACCTATGGTCAAGTCTTAGCCTAGTCGAGTTAGAGGGGTCCTGAGTCAGCTCACAGGGCGCGAGATAGACTTTTCAATGGTTTGTTTCACATAAACCCAGGCTTCATTCAGAGAGTCGAAGCCGAAAAAGCTTTCTTGACCTGCGAAAGTGGAGACGACGATACCACCAGCGTGTTTAAGGTAGCTTTGATGATGTGAGAATTTCTGAAGGTACTCCAATATCAAAGTAATATCTTCCTGCTTTGTAGAATGTATGGATCTGAGATATGGATGAGAAGAATAAAATTAGCTCGTCATATTGCACCTACATCATATCGAAGCTGAAGAACAGCTTGAAATTGGGGTATAGCGACACTGCATCGAAGCAATCGGACACACGAGACAATTGCCAGTCTTCACAGCCAATGTTCAATGCAAACCCATCACTAGTTGAATGGGAAATATGAATGATCGATGTTCTGAATAGTAGGAAAACCATACAATCCGGAACCACAGGCTAGTTTAATATCTGCTTGCCAATCAGCAACCATATATGGCTTCAAATAACCCCAATAAGTATTAAAGCAGTAACGAGAGCTATAAGCTTACATATGTATTTCCGACCATAAAGCTGATGTCAGTTTAGTAGTTGATATTGTTACTTCATCGAAACAAGATGATAAAGACTTACTGCGCGACAACCAATTTCGGTCGCAGGGATCTGAGGACAGGGGGCTTGAGCATCATACTGACAGTAAAGTTTCTTCAGAGCTGTGATGAGCTGGTTTTCACTCATAAGACATGTTAATATTGCTTGGATATCCCAACGAGCGGGGAACGGACTTCCGGATCTCTCCGGATCTGTGCGCGATAAGATTGGCAGACTACTACTAGCAATGTTTCGAGATGCAGAGAAACTAAATATTTGAATATAGCTTGCAACAGCCGTCATTCGTTTGAAAAGGTATCATGTTTCCTGAAAAGTTCGCCTAGGGGGCCTTAATCTAGAATACGAAGATGAATACCGAATGCTACATTTCGGCAACAAGTCTTGGTCTATCACCATCCCTCTCGTTGTGCGCAAATATTACAAGAATGGTCTTGTGAGGAGGATGGGCACTCCTCGTCTGCGGCAGCGTCGTAACGCTTCCAAACATCGTCGCACAACGCTGATATCTGCTGATGATGATAATTATGTATAGTGTTGATCTCGAGGTCTGTTTTCTTGGCGAATGCGAAATCTACTAGGCGCCATTGAAGGCTTGGATTGTTTGAAGAAGAGGCACCGGCGGTGGTCAGCACATGTTTTGGATCGATCCCGACCCGGTACATATAGTAGATCCCGAGTTTACTGACTCGCGAAAGGATTTCATGCAAGTCATGTCGTCTTTAGCAATAAGAATAGTAAGGATGTGAGTTTCAAGCAACTTGAAGAGGTGAAATCCACATACACAGTAGGTGGCATTGGTGGGGGTGTCGCGCTCACGTAAGGAGACGGAGAAGGAATACACTCGCCACATCTTTCCAATAAGAGAAGTGAAACGGGTCCGAAGTCAAAATACTCAACCGATCTGCGAAGGATGTTAGAGCAAGTCGCGTGGAGGTATCACTTGAGTTCACCTGAACTGGAAGAATCCAAAACACCACGGAATGCCCCAGCCTTGAAGGCTTTCCATCTCCTCGTACATTGCTGCCTCCCGGATAAGATCATTCGCTTTGCGTGGTTTGGCGATCTTTGCGACGAGAGGGGGAAGCACAAGACCATCTACGTTGCCATCAGGTATGCTGCATTGCGTCGCATAGACTGCACCGACACTTCCGGGAGGAGATAATACAGAGGTCAGCGAGACATGGAGAGTAAGATTCCCCTTGGGTGGCACTGCAGCCCTCGGCGGTTGCAAGGCGCCTTTGTCTTTGGGCTCGGTCTCTGGCCAGTTGAATATGTTTACTCTTGGAGGTACAACCCGACGAAGGACGAAAGGTGCGTTAGGACCACGCTTCCAATGTGTTTCATGAAATGACCCAGACGTCAATATGATGCAAGAGATGGCATCGGTTGGCTGCAAATAATTCTCAACAAACATACGTTTCAAAAGCAGCACATGCTTCCTCACTGGGACCATGTTCAGGATGTCTTGAAATCGACGTTAGTTGTAGCCTCGCAGTATACCCAAGGGACCTACACTGACTCTCGCACTACCCGATACATGTGACAATATCTAACCGTACGCCGGCTAGCAGTATGTATGTAATATAGGACACACGACCCATGTGCGCCGCGGCATACTAACATACAGTAGGACACTTCCACAATACCCTATCCGACATTTTCAGAACATAGATACGTTCAAAGCTATATGTCGCTAGTGATTACATTTCCCATTTCTCTAATGTGGCAACTTTCTGACTGTTGTTTACCCAGCCACTCAATGCTATTGCGTCTCTCGTCATTGTCACCGGCGATTTAGGGGAGGGCTGGGATGGTCCACAAATTCCATTTGCCCTCTATCGTTCTGACCCCCCTAAAGTAGAAGTCGAGGATTATGAGGAAACTCATAGTTATCCTCTATTGTCACCACCTCCACCTTGCTTGTTACCTCCTCCTGGAAACGTGTCTCTGCATGTCCGCCTGGGCCCTCGTATCTCAGAACCTGGACGTGTTGGAGCTGTCTATGAGACCGAGTGCTCTATTCATGACAATGTACATGGCTTCTCTATTCCTCCCCTTGTTGTCAAGATAGCCAAACCGATGATGGATGAAGACCTCGTCAAAGAAGCGGGTATATATTCGGAGATGCTATGTCTTCAAGGTTCCGCTGTCGCTCGGTGCTATGGACTGTTCCAATTCAGGTCAGTTGTACACTCTCCCGCTTCAACTAATTGCATGTCGTTCAACTTGAGTAGGTCGTTCGAACATCTTGATTTTGGACCAGTGTCTATCCTACTTCTCGAAAGGCTGGGAGAACACCTCCCCTTTGGCAAGCCAATACCTCCCTCCGCATTGTGGGTTTTTTTCACACCCTGTTGTCTTCATTCTGAATAAAATATGTTCTAGTGGTGACCTTACTGATGTTTCCTCAGATCTGATTAAACTCGGTATTGAGCATAGCGATATTCGGTGGAGCAACATCTTGTCAACGGGGTCACATCCCAGGTTACCTTCCCCCTTTACGAATCGTGTTTACCAATGGTGTTTCGTTGACTTCGATCGTGCTAGAAAGCAGGCAAGGCTGATCTTTGGCCATTATGATAGTTATCTCGAGCGTGTTTGGCTCAACACTCCTAATGGGACGATCGTAGAGCCATGGGAGTAACGCGGGCTCTACTGATCAGTGTAAATTGGATACTAAATGGAACCAGTATTACGATAATACGCTGTCGGTCACTTTCCGTTACCAGATGTCATTTTTTAAGCCTCTATTGTACTGCGACCACAGGTGGTACAACATTCGGACCGACATGGGATTTTATCTTGGAATCGCACCACCACGAATCATCTCAAAATTTTGAATCCTTCCCTCAACAAGGATGGACTCGTTCTTATCTACCATCCTCCATAATAGTTTATCAAACCCGACAAGGCGTTATCTGCCCCATGAATCTTGCCTTCAATACTCTGACAATAACAATGATGGGATGGGTGGAGGTTTAGATGTGCTAACATGGGCAGGTGGACTCTATAGTTGTGAAGTAAACCCTCTACTGACAGCTTTCATTATATAACGTAGGTTTGGTGCCCGAAGCTTTGCCATACATTCAGAGGTTGAGGATACGAAGGTCCTTTGAGACACAACAACCTATATCTCTCTTTGTGCAAGGAGATTTAATTCCTATCGCACGAATAACGACTCGTGATACAATTCTGTTTATCTATCCATCAGTTTTGGACAGAACGAAGTCAATAGAAACCGAGTTGAGAATAACTTGTCTTTCTCGTAATTCTTTTCTAGGAAATCCTTCTAAACACGATCACTCAGCTATCATGGCCGTCTTTCAAAACGTACTAGCACCTTCCATATGGTTAGAAGTTGAGTCCCATCATCATCTTAGCCCGTAAACTGAGTTCGAAACGATTCGAATAGCCGCTAGCTTGATTTCATTGATATCGCCGACGTCACTGAATATCAAGTCAGTCAGTCTGTGTATCACCACCAGTAATATGAAAACAAATCCTGCTACATTCGGGTACTGGGAGCTTACCCGTACGCTTGATACCGCGACCGAGTCACAAATGTTTCCATGATAATGGCTAGTACTGCAATTTTACGTGTGCTGTAAGGTCCAAATATTATAGGTACGCCGATTCAATGCTTCTACTAGTATCCCGGGCATCCCTTCTCTATTTCTGTCGCTCTCATATATTAGATTCATAACTCACAGCATTCTCAGATGATTTATGATCCATTCCTTGGAATCGTCCCCCCTTCTCTGGATTCTTTCCATGACTCGGACATCGGAGTTATCTTGGTATGCGGCATAAACCGCCCAGAAACAATTCTTTGTCTATCCGGTGTCAGAAGGCTCTGGCTGTCGGCTCGCACCACGTCCTTGTGGTATTGTAACTTGCGTTACAACGGGGAAATAAACCTTCTTTCAACGGGTGTCTCGACATTGGAGGTAATCACATACCCTTGTGAGGTAGAATTCATATTCCAAACAATTCATGCTGCTCATCATCAATGTGATTTTCAATATCTACCATGCCAGAGATATAAATAACATCGCCCTCTTTGTGTATCTGACAGGTCTTCCAATCCGGCGTCTCGCCTTAACTGGCTTGAACAATATTTGATTCAAAGGTCGAACTGTACCATAAATGGTGGAATCAGCATAATCTATGTGAGCTCCCCAATCCTATTATCCAGACCACTATGTTGTCGCTAGAAAATCTTCCACGAGACAGTGACGTGGTTCCGTTTCGATATACTCATGTCGCCATTGCAACTGTATGATTAACATTCACTAAAGCATAACTCAGTCATTTATACTCAGACCACTGTCAGGCATGGATATGGGACGCACTCACTTCATTTTCCACCGAGGTTGAAACCTTTGCCGGACGGCCTGTGACGTATGTGAATTACGTGTACTTTCTATCTCGGTACGGTATGAACTACGTGATATAGATCCCAGTCTAATTTTTCGACTAGATTCCTCACACTGGTCATGGTCTTGTGTGAGATAGTGACAGCGGGTTTGTCGCAATCGACTCAAAGGCAGTTTACCATACTGACTTATCTTCAGTGGCCCCGTTAGGAACTCAACGGTGCAATATCTTCTTTCATTTCCTCGGTGCAATAGGAGCAACCACAACTTGTCTTGGCACCTTCCTTTTCCTCATCCGGGTGCGGACCGCCTTCTACGACTCGAAAAGAATGCGGATGATCTTTTCGATCTGGTGGCTCTTGGCTGTAGCCGGGGTAGTAGCTACTGTCCCATTTGCTTTCTCTGGGACTAGCTTGGAAGAGAACGATTTCTGTATCATCACCAAGGCGAGTAAACTGGAAGTGATAGGCAGTGTGCCAGTCGGTGGTTTCGATTCCGCTGTCTTCATTTCGATTTCCTACCGGGTGCTTTCCGTCGATGGGTATGGTATGGGTCCATGGACAATGGTGAAAGCCTTCTGCAAGGGTACAGAAGCGGGACCAACGTCGAAAGCGCTGCTACGAACCGGCCAAATTTACTACTTGTGAGTCACTCTACTCTCATATCTGAAACGCTAATGATATATATCACCCTCATTTATTTGTGTCGCAGCCCCATGGCTATTCTCATGACTTGTTTACTGATATTTGAGTTTTCCTCATTCCTTCCTATCCGGTTCTTGACTCAGTGTCAGGCTACTATCTATCTCGCCATCGCCGTCTCCTATAACATAATGTCTTGCAGAGTATTTCGTCGGCTTCGTCTCGTTATACGTTTTGATGCGGCCGGCACGGAGACGGATGTTGTATTGTCTTCCATGGGATTCCAACAAAATAACCCGGGAGATGACGAGTGCACCTATGATGAGGCTCCTACTATTTAATCTTTTGATTACCCTTCTAGGGTCTTCAGTGTTTCTTTTCAATCGTTCAAGATTATAATCTACGGTTCAGATGTCAGTTTCCATTATTCTTCTAGTAGCATAATATCAGTGGACTATTCTCTACCATGTATCCTTATAGTTCTGCTACGTGCTTTACTGCAACATGATTTGTATCGTTTGAAATTGAATACTTACTTGTCTGCCGTATTCAGGCATCATGATTAAATTTTGGTAATAGACGCCCCAGTCTGTATCGCTCTCCTTTCACCGTGACGCGTATATGTGCCTTCGACCTTTGGAAGCCTTTGACCCACCCTATTAGTACCACTAGTATACCTACATTGTTAACTTGGCATCCTGGGGCCGGCTTGAGTTCTCAAAATGATTCTCTCTGGCCCATAACCAAACCCATCGTAACGTCGATTACCGATGGTTATGCCCTGATTCATCATCGGTGGTATATCACTGTATACTACGCCTACTAACGATTGTCTTCATCCTGGATTGAGGCTGTAGCGGAGCCTAACTACTTGGTATGTTGGGCCAACTCTCGGCATTTGTAGAATGACCTGTGTCTTTGTTCCGCAGGCTTGTTGAACCTGGACCCTCCGTGCATTCCGTTCCCTTCTTGAACAAAGTACGATTCATTTCCCGTTCATCCTTCTCTTTCCATGACTCGGACATCGGGGTTTTCTTGAACCTAGTCACGATTATCCAGAAACAATCCCCCTCCCCGCCGCCTTCGATTTTGTACTAGCAGGCCCGGTCATCGATAATTGCAGCAGTAGCGTGTCACAGAAAGCACTTGACTTATGTTTGTGAAGTAGGATTGTTCCTTAGGCTTTTTATACTAAGCTGCAACCTAGAAGTTTAGGATTGCATCACCTGTTCTTGTACCTTCCCGTCCAGCGCCTCCGGGCCTGATACACCTCAGTAGGTGGTAGAGTATAAAAGGCGAACGTACTTGGATCCTCATTGTGTTCATTTACTCACCCAACCATGTCCTCAGAACATCACTTTCAAGCTAGCGACGTGATAGCCTTTCGGTATATTCATGTTGCTATTGCAAGCGTATGGCCATTCATTTACTCGTATTACCGGTGTTCCACCGTACTCAAAATCACTTTTAGGCGTGGTTATGGGATGCCCTTGTTTCATTCTCCACCGAGGTTGATGCTTTCGTCGGTCGGACAACGGGTTATGCGGGCTTCGCTTACGTGTCATCACGGTACAGTACCAAACACACGACATGCCTCATGTCCTGATTTTATCGTCTAGAGTACTAACACTGGCCATTGTTATCTGTGAAATAGTGGTGGCAGGTATGTTTTAACTTGTCGAAGATTGCTTCTCGCATTACTTTATCCCTTTTAGTCACACCACTTGGACCCAAACGCTGCAATATTCTGATTCACATGCTCAGTGCATTGGGGACGACCACGACATGTCTTGGCACCTTTCTCTTCTTGATAAGGGTAAGGGGTGCATTTTTTCATTCAAAGTTGGCAAGACGGGTATATTCTGTCTGGTGGTTCCTGGCAGTCGTTGCAATGATGTCTACTACCCCCTTTTCCTTCTCTGGAGAGAGCATAGAAGATAGTGATCTCTGTGCTGTCTCACGGGCTGCTAAGATTGAAGCGGTGGGATGCTTCACAGTTGCTGCCTTCGATTGTGCAGTATTTGTGTCGATCTCTTTCCGTGTGATATCCTTCAATGGAAGCCCTATGAGTGGTTGGGCAAGAGCAAAAGCTTTTATTACTGGCTCGAAGGCTGGGCCGATTGCAAAAGCTTTGCTGCAAACTGGCCAACTGTATTACTTGTGAGTTCATTCCCATTCATTTCCCTGAGTATTTGTCGTTCTCACCTATAATCATTCTAGCCCTATGAGCACGCTATTAGTTTGCCTGTTAACCTTTGAGTTTTCGTCGTTTCTACCGCCACGAGTCTCGCCTCAATGCCAAGCTACTACCTACCTTGCCATCGCTGTCTCTTATAATATGATGGCGTGCAGAGTGTTCCGTCTCCTTCGTCTCGTTGTTGCAAACTTGGAGGCAACCGTCACGACGGAAATGGGGACGTCGAATCTTTGTTTTCGGCAGTATCACGCGAGGGGTGAAGAGAGCACATACGACGAGACTCTGAGCACCCAGGTACGTTACTCCTTCTCGTTCGTATACGACTTCTTCTTGAATGTCATCCTTTTCTTCCAGTTGTAACCATGGAGCAATACAGACTAGTTCTTCAATCGTACCCATAGGTCTCCGCCACCTACTTGATTACTCGTTGAATATTGTAATATACATTGTATCATAGCGTCAGACTCAGAACATGCCTTCGTTCTTCATAGTCAAAGTACTGACAGTATTTATGTTTGTATTGTACCAATGGGTTGCGTCGGAGTTGGTCGGACAGAATTATCACCGAGTCCACGTGGCGTGCAACCGCCACCAGCCATTCCGAGTCCGACAATCATATCTCCGCTCAAGCCACAATTTACTGTTCTACTACAGTACCCAATTCAAAACATAGTTAACCAAGATCTTCTTCGGTTGTCCTCTCTTGAATAGTATCCTTTTTGTAGTGTATCCGGCTTGTATTCTGTGAGTAAGTTTTACATTCTGAGCATAGTTATGAACCACTATTGATCTTCTTTACTCCGCCGGTTTTTACCCTTTCTCATGATACAATTCTTCCTTTTCTCAGGACCTAGCTAGAACTATCTCTTCTCTGTTGATCCTGTGCTGGAATGCTTTGATCATCGCGGCATTCTTGTGTCACAAGGCACAACGGAAATGCGACATGAGCTCTCCGGCGCGGCGGGTGTCTCACCGTTGTAAAGACTCGACATATGCATATGCCAATGCAGCCTCAAACAGCTCGTATCGGTCAACTCTGGTAAACTCCTTCAGGTTATATGGTGTCGAAGGTATACATAATCATAATAGAGTATCGCATTGCCCTCTTCAATTGCACTTGGCAGACTTCCCATCCAGCGTCTCGCCTTGACTGATGGAATCCGTCAGTTCAATGAATTGGTCTATTCCTCTCCCCTGCTTCAGCTGGAAAAATGTTTCTATGTAACGTTCTGCTCGTGTGCACCATGTGAAAATGTCGCCCCGTCCTTTGGCGGGACAGCTACTGCAAGGCTGAGCGGCCACATATATATTGTGCTCAATGGAGAGTATACTCGTTTTGTCCTCTCAGGTATGTCGCTCGAGTACCATGCGAAAGCTAGCGACGTAATCATCTTTCGCTATGTTCATGTCTCCATAGCAAGTGTATGATTAACTTTCACTACACATCGTTATCATTTGCGCTCAAGTTTCACCAATAGGCCTGGATGTGGGATGCCCTCATTTCGCTTCCGAACGAAATCGATGCCCTTGTCCGTCGTCGGACATTTGCTTCAGTGGATTTTGTATACTGGGCATCGCGGTACAGTGATATACAAATGATGTGCGTGTTATAAACTAACTTGCCATATAGGGTGCTGACCTTATCCGTTGTCATATCCGAAATAATAGTGGCAGGTACGTCACGATACCAGTTGCTCTAAATTCTGCTTCTGAAAGTATTGATTCGTTTCCAGTGGTACCCCTAGGACCCAAACACTGTAATATCTTGGTTCACACCCTCAGTTCACTGGGTACAGCAGCAACCTGTTTCGGCACCTTTCTCTTTCTGGTAAGAGTGAGAAGTGCGTTCTTTCAGTTGAAGATCGCACAGCGTATATTTTCAATCTGGTGGTTCTTGGCTATCGTCGGATTGATATCCACCACTCCTTTCTCCTTCTCGGGGAATAGCATTATTGAGAACGATCTTTGTGCCATATCACGGGCGGGTAAACTTGAGGCAGTGGGGTGCATTTTGACAGCCACCTTCGACTGTGCCGTATTTGTTTCAATCTCTCTCCGCGTAATTTCCCTCGATGGAAGAGCCAGGGGCCGCTGGGCAATGGTGAAAGCCTTCCTCACTGGATCGGAAGCTGGGCCTGTCTCAAAGGCTCTGCTGCGAACAGGTCAATTGTACTACTTGTAAGTCATCTCGCAAGTCTTGAAGGTATTGTTAACATACACTGACCTGCTTTATCCGGGTAGCCCTATAACCTGCTTGTTGACATGCCTCCTAATCTTCGAGTTTTCATCCGTGGTCCCGGCACATTATATGCCTCAGTGCCAGGCTGCAACCTATCTCGCCATCGCTGTTTTCTACAACATCATGGCGTGCAGAGTATTTCGTTTACTCCGTCTTGTCATCCCATCGACTGTTGCGACGACAACGACAGATGTACCAATGTCGAATCTCCGGTTTCGCCATATCACGAGAGGTGAAGAGAGCACCTATTCGTATTCTGAGCCATGACTCGGAACCTCGGAGGCAATGTACGTTTGGCCCTAGTTACGGTGCCATCTTTCACAATTCGGTACTGACAACGTATTTTCCTTCTGGTGCATTAGTAACACTCAGGTTCATGGAATATGACCTTATTGTGTAGAAATTGTTTCTAGCATTTGTATCATCTCACGCAGACATAATTCTCATGTTCAACACTGGATCGTGGCCCAAATTTTAGGCTTCATAAAAGTAAGGTCAAATTTTATAAAAAGTCTCTTACAAAATATGATTTTAAGCACCTAAAAATTGTCAAAAAATGCAGAATTTCAGCAAAATTTGATGAATCATAAAATCCTTGGCTAATTCAGACTTTTGTATCTAATTTTTAGACTTTAGAAATATTGAATTTTTGTTTATTTTTTATTGGAGAAAAGTTTACTATGTAAAATTCCAAATTTTGATACACTTTTATTTCCCTAGAAATCATAATATAATTGTATATATCAAAATAAAGTGTTATAAATAGAGAGCCTAGAGAGAAGATATAGACTACTATTGTTGGTAAATCATAGTCTCTGTCAATTATACTATCTGATAGAGATATTTAAGTATGCAATATCACTGACCTTTCCAAATTAGCAGTTTAAATTTTATATCACTTTTGGAAAAGCAAAAGTGCATCAAAATTTGAAATTTTGTATAGTAAACTTTTCTCCAATAAAAAATAAACAAAAATTCAATATTTCTAAAGTCTAAAAATTAGATACAAAAGTCTGAATTAGCCAAGGATTTTATGATTCATCAAATTTTGCTGAAATTCTGCATTTTTTGACAATTTTTAGGTGCTTAAAATCATATTTTGTAAGAGACTTTTTATAAAATTTGACCTTACTTTTATAAAGCCTAAAATTCGGGCCACGATCCAGTGCAATTCACCAACGACATATATTGAATGTGGCAGTGCCTCGGATCTGATATAGTACATACTTCCTGTCGGTCCCGTCAAGCATATAGACAGAGTCACCAACGTTCAATTAAGCTGATTGACAGATGTTCTGCAAATGACAATAAATAGCAAGAAGTCTTCGTAGAAGTTTGTTCAGATCATCTACATCCCCTACAAGGTATGTCGGGATACACGACACGGATCCGTCTACTGATTGAACGTTTTGAGTGTAGAATGACCAGTGCACCTTCCTTGAATCGTTCTCGACGACGCGAGGTAGCCGAGGAGACCTTAGCAGCCCTCAAACAAGGCTCCTATTTGACATACAACATCTCATCCCAGGTTGCGTTCAGTAAAGACAACACTCAATATTACCCACCTGACGGAGAACTATCAAACTGGCCCCACGCGACACTATACCACTCTCCCCAACCCACCAAAATCCAACTTTTGGAGAAATCCACTCTAGAAGGTGCCCACCTACTCCATGAACTGGTCGCATCGGAGGTTCCTCAACCACGAGTTGGGATACTGAACTTCGCTTCGGCGAAGAATCCTGGTGGAGGTTTTCTTGGTGGCTCAAGGGCACAGGAGGAGTCCATAGCTCGCTCTTCCAGTCTTTATCTGAGCCTCACAACACCTATTGCCGAGCCGTATTACAAAAACCACAAGTGTAACCCGCACGGGGGATATTATTCCCATGCAATGATTTACTCGCCTCGAGTTATAATCATCCGAGACGACGAAGGAGGGTGGATAGAGCCACTAGAGGTCGACGTAGTGACAAGTCCTGCAGTCAACGCCGGTGTCGTCAGGAAGTCGACCAAAGTCACATCCGAGGCAATTGAAGATACTATGCGAGAGAGGATGGGAAGACTATTGTACCTCTTTGAGAGGAATGGGATCCGGAATATCGTATTGGGAAGTTTTGGGACGGGTGCGTTTAGAAACGAAGTAGGTATGGTGGTGAGGATATGGTCCGACTTGATACTTGAGGAAGCTGGCCGGTATCATCGTGCATTTGACAACATCGTGTTCGCGGTCTTGGGCCATGAGACGTTTGAGAAGTTTAGAGAGGTCTTTGCTGATAAAGGGGTTTCTTGAAGATGTTGTAGTTTGTGGGTCTAGACCTTAGAATAGGGTAGGTTCCTTGTAGGGACAACCAGACAGACTCTAACGTAAATGAAATTAGCACGGTGGTAGAGGGTCGAGCTGCTAACTATGGAAATTGGACGAGTTATTAACAATGTGTTGGGGGTGAGTTCCTTTGATAACATACCTCAAGTTCTTTTAAGCTCATGCATGCTCATAACACGGAATAAGGCTGCTGCAGTCATACGACACTTATTCCGATTCCTGAAAATGTTGCCTTGGTAAATCACCTGTCTTGAACGACCGAAGAACGAGGAAGAACTCATAGAAAGTAGCCAGGATCCGCACGACAACCCTTAATCCTCGAACACGCCACTCCACTACCTGTCGGTTGCAGGCGTAGAGTTTACAATGGCAGACATGCCTATACATGGTGACCATCGTCTTAAAACCTCCCAGGTTAGTAGAGTGAGTTCCACTCACGACCATGTCTCCCAAAGTTCAGAGCCTTCTTCTAGAAACGATGCCAAAGTCTCTTGTTCAGATCAAATTAAATGATATGCCATTAGATTTCGAAGACGAATTCTCACCTGCTGTCACTAGACACGAAGATTATTATTTCGATGACGGTAACCTTGTCCTAAGGGTAGGCGGCGAGTAAACCTTCTGTCAGCACAAGCATCCTGATGGTTTGCGTAGATAGAAAACACCCTATTCAGAGTCTTTCGTTCGACATTCATCAGACATTCGTCGACCTTTAGTGATCTGTTTGACCTTCCGCCCCCTTCTCAGTCGAAGGAAGTGGAAGGAACAACGGATTATAACCCCATTATCCTGTCAGGAATATCGGTCGTTGACTTCGAACGACTACTCTGGGTTCTCTATCCTCCGTATGTTTGAAACTTCGTCTGGCATGGGTCATAAGTTGACCACGACGTTCATACTTTGTAGAACGTATGGCGTTCATAAGGCCCAAACTCTAGAAGAATGGACATCAACTCTCGACCTAGCCACTCGATGGGAGTTCACTTCCGTACGAGCATTAGCAATTCGATCCATCCAAACCCTCACTGTTCCTCCAGCCGATTGCATCGCCCTGTGTCACAAATACGATATTGCAGACAGTTGGACCACAGCAGCATATGTTGCTTTATGCGAACGTATCGACCCACTCACGATCACAGAAGCCAACAAACTTGGCATGGAAGCCGTTGTCCACGTCGTTCAAATTCGAGAACGATTACGTGCAGGCAATTCTCTCACCAGTTATGGTTCACCGACACGTTCGGCCGCGCGTCGACAAGAGGTAATAGGCAATCGCTCGCGAACTGGTGTCACTGGTAGGAGTGAAAGATTGCAGTGGGATATTGGGAAGAGTTTCCTGGATCAAACACAGATTACGCCTCCACGACACATAGCTTCGAGTAACAAGAGCATTGCCTCGAAGTCATCTCGCCAGATGCCAGTCAGGTCTGCTCGCTTGGTTGCGGAAGCATTCGGGCTGCCCTTGGGTTCACAACGGTGAACGCCAACTATGGAGATCCTTGTTCTTTGGGTTTGTTTGAATAGCAAGCAATCCGAGTAATTTATTGTAGATAATTTGCCGATAATTTATGTATTGTGAACAAACAAGTTGATGAGCGAGAACAATGACTGTTGTGCATCGTGGTGATGGTCGGGTGTGCGTCTGAGCCTGCGCATCAAAACACATCGTCCTCACGCCCTCAACGTGCCCAAGCCGCCGTCATGAACAACACAATGGAGCATTCCAGGGAACTTCTATTAGCGAGCCAGTATAAATGAAGCCAACACGTGTGTGTTCGATTTGCTACCCTCTACCCCCACGCCCTCACGACCTCTCTATCTCATCTGTTGTACTTCTACTGCTTGATTCTTTGCTTACGACCTTGAGATGTACTCAACAGGCTCCCCGTACGGTTCTTCATATAGAGCAAATACCTTTACTTCTCCTACCAGCGCCGTGCCCGAGGGTACCGCTGTAGAGAAAATGAAACGCCATCCGACGTATTATCTCCAGGGCGGCGACGTCCATTTCCTTGTAAGTTCCCATCATTAAGTGTCTTGTCATCTTGAAGAGCTTTGGCTGTCAAGAGAACAATTGGACATACATATTCTATTGATGTGGATTCTATCGCTCATGCTTCGTTTTAGGTTGAGCACTTCCTATTCCGCGTACACAGTTACTTCTTCGAGAGGGAGTCGGCTGTCTTCCGAGAAAAACTTGCTGCACCTGCGGCTCCTGGGCAACCGCGTAAAGGGATCATCGGACACGAACCCGTTTCCTCTCGATGATGTGAGAGCAGAGGACTTTTCTAGGTTCTTATGGGTATTCTATAACCCGTACGACTTCATGTTGCTTGTCGGCGAATTCATTCTAACTAGACCCTTTATAGTAAATACTCTCTTTACGATGCCACTCTGGATGACTGGTCTGTCATCCTCAAGCTATCGTTTGATTGGAGATTCGGGGAGGTGAAGAAGCTTGCTTGCAGAGAGCTCGAGAAGATCCACATCGAGCCAGTTCGAAAGATCGCACTGTACCAGGCATACGAGCTCGATAGGAAGCTCCTCATAGCTTCCTACGCTTTCCTCGCTCAACGTGAAGACCCTCTCACTCTTACTGAAGGTCGTGAACTTGGCTTGGAAACAGCTCTTCTCATCGCGACTGCTCGTGAATGTGCTCGTGGCAAGCCCACAGCAAGCGGAGCCCATAGTCCGATCCCATCACACCTTGCTCAAAATGACTTGGAAGGAGTGATCAGGAGGGTATTCGGTCTCTCTGGTGGACCTCCTTCCCCATCGCTTTCTCCCGTCATTGCCCCAGGTGTCAGCCAGTCTATCCCACCAATCACGACCGCACCTCCATCTGTTGCAGGAAATAGCACTGAATCTGTGTCGGGTGCATCTGCACCGGGTGCGGCTACACCAGCTGCCTCGACTGCGAAGTCGGTCGTGAATCAGAGTAGTGCCTCTACTCGCGGTGCTAGGACTCCCACCACGACGCGTACTCACAGTCCGGCACCCAGCGTGGCATCAAGTGCTCCGTTTGCTGTGGACCCCACTGTCTCCTCTGAGGGGAGTGGGGAGGCTGATGCGAAGTCCGTCGCTTCTACTATTCCTGAGGTTCCCAAACCGGAGACTTCAGCTGGCGCAACCGGTTCTTCGACAGGTCAAGATTTCTCGGTGACGCGCTCACCTTATTTCTCGTTCTTGCATGATGGACTAACTCCTGGTTACACCATACAGGAGACGCCGACCCGAGTAACCCAACGCCTAACGCTAATACTACCGGGTCTGGAGACACCACACAGTCTACAACTGGAAAGCCCAGTAACTCCGCTGGAGATAAGGACTTCGGTAAAACCGCTGACGGAGAGCGACCCGCGACACCTGCAGACGGGAAACAAAGCGGGAAACAAGTGGGACAGGGACGGGGAGGAAATAGAGGACGCAAATAATTCAGAGCAGTCCGTCTCATATGAAGTTGATGTAAATCCACACGTTTCTCATGATCAACATGCCATACATCGAACTTCCTCTCTATCCGACTTCAGCATGACTGTCGCGGGAACGGAAACAGACGACGACGACAGTACAATAGACGCAGGCGATATTTCAACTATGACTGAAGATACGGTGGAAGACTGGCACGATGCACCCATGTTCTTAACGACTCACGTAAAATCTGAAGATACCAGTGCTGGCGGCCCAGAGCCACAGCTACACAAGGGGAAGGTTAAAGGTGGTGAGGGTGAAAGTACGAAGGTCGATGCGCCGTCTGTGAAGAACGAGGAGGGTGATGAAACTGTACCGCTTCCGGGTGAAGTTAGAGAGGAGACTGTGTCTGGATCCCCCGTCTCACAAGACGTAACGAATGTCACGGAGCAGGTTGATCCTATCGATCCGGTTTCAGCGGTGCAACGGGACTCGTCGCAGGAGGCGGATATTACAGATGCCCTCGCACAAGAGTATCCAGCGTCTCCGACAGTGGTACCGAGTAGCCCTGAGGAACGGGTAGAAGAAAAGGCTATCCCAACTCCATCTACAGAGGAGAGCTCGCTAACGTCAGAAGCCGCACATCTCATCACAAGTGAAGAGACCAGTACGAAGACCGACGTGATCGAACCCGGGGAAGCGGATGTCACGGAAGCTAGTGATGAACATAAGGAACCTGAGATTCCAAAGGTTCCAGAGCAGACTGCTCAATCTGGCGAGGAGGTTGCCATCGAGTCAAATGAAGATAAACCTGTCGAGCATTCACAAGAACAAGGCACTAGCGAGAACTTAGTTCTAAACTCCGAGACAGAGGAACCTGTTCGGAGCCAAGCTGAACAGTCAGGTCTCAGCGACGCGGAGCCCCAAACTGTCAAACCAGATGAGAAGCCCGACGAGGTCGTAGTGCAAAACGACTCGCTTACCCTTACCAAAGTTGACCAACACGAGAAGACGCTCTCGCCCATTCCTGGCAATGTTGGTACCGATGTCAACACTACCCCAACTACGCAGGAGCTAGTGCACACAACTGCTGCCGATGTTCAGATCGAAACCCCTGCATCTTTGAAAATCTCTTCTGGTAATCTGGCTAGCGGAGATAACCCCGTTGGAGAGTCTCAACCTGAATCGACCGCCGACGTTCCCCCCAAAGCCGAAGAGCTCTCTCAGAGCAAGGGCATCTCGGATCTGAGTTCTGAAGGGGGAGTTCAGGCTCCTAGTGCAGATTCGGAACCGGCCAACACGAGTGCAGCGGTCGATACTCAGCTCCAAGCTCCGCAAGTTTTGACGGACGACGTACCCAAGCAAACATCCGGTACCGAAGATGTGTCACCTCCCAGTGACGGGGGCGAAACACCAGGTTCCAAAATCTCATCTTCAACGGAATCGAAAGCTATCTCCGAGACAGTCGTACCATCTGAAGGAAACGTGATATTCGGCATGAACTCTGGCAATACCTCCGTAACGACGTTGGTAGACTCGGGTGATTCCGATGCAGCAAAGGGAAATGAAGTTCACGAGAAAGACAAGAAGTCAGTAAATGAGGCGACTACTACTCTAGAGTCATCATCTCCGTCTCCCAAGGACATCTCACAGAAGGAAGCAAAGCCCAAGCCAGTCACTAGCGAACTTGGTCCAGACGTTCCGCCTGTTTCGTCGGATACCGTTATAAAGCTCGCTGTGGACGATAAGGCCGCTGCGGAGGATAAGTCCACAAAGGTAGTACTGGCGGAAACACCCGCTCCTCTCTCGAAGCCTCAGGGATCAGCAGAAGCAGCAGTTGAAAGGAAGAGTCAGAAGTCGGATCCACTGGCAATGGAGACTCGAAGGGGCCAACTCGGCTGTCACTTCGTATTACTATGATGCCATAACCAAATAACCCACAAATGTATACCAACTTCATGCAGGACAAGTAGAGCACACATAGCAATAACTTATTGTATTTTTCTCATGGGAATAAACGCGATTACTAACTCAATGGCTATCGTAGCTGGGTACTTGAGTGTTAGTGCTTACTAGTTGCTCTCGAGCAAAGTCCGCAAATTACAGTGATCTGTTTGGTGACTGTAGTCAAGATAAGATAAGATTGTATGATTAATCATTGATTATGTCGGCGCCACTCTTCCACAGCGGCGGCCAGCACTCTCTGTCTCTCACTCTTGCATCATTCCTTCCTACTACCACGCTGGCACTACTCTGAGCCCTGGATGTATTGTACAATGTGTATGCCTCGGGCTCTGATTTATGTTGCATCGAATTCTCAGTATTGAACGGATGTCTCGATTCAAGATTTGGCTCCTTGACATCGCCAAAGAAGTGTTTTTATCCGACCTAAGCTCCTACACTCTCCTTCTATTCTCACCCTGGCTGCAGAGATGGTGGTTGCATTGTATGGGGCTCCAGAGAAACTTGTCACTGCCTTACCTTGAAATACACTATAGTTCTCATGCTAACATCCAATCGCGACGCTTCGATTGAACTTGTAACTCGATCATCAGCCTTTAGCCGGGTTCGCACAGGCAGTAAGAGCTCCGAGCAGTCCAATTTTGGCACAGATTCCTACCTATTTGGTCTGTGGAGAAGCATCGACCGATAGACACACACGACCGATTGCACATACAGATGGACGCCCTTGATATTGCGATAAAGGTCATCTGATTCCTCTAGGATACTATATAACACCTCTGCACGACCCTGGGCTCATCCATCTTGCCTACGACAACCAACAATCTTCCTGTTTTTACAAATCGACACTATCTAAATGGCCCCCAACCCTCAATGTGCTGCTTTGGCTGCTGCCAAGGACAGGAAAGGTTAGTGACATCGATAAAGCAAACGTTGCGATCACTGACGATCACTTGATACAGGTCTCTCATACACGCAGATCGCTCAACAACTCGGCTCCACTGAGCAACACGTTGTCGACAGTATGTTCCTCCCTATTTCTTTACCGAAAGCTTAAACAAATGGCGCTATTCAGTCTGCACCGGTGCTACTATTCCTACTACCGCCGAGTTCAATTCTCTCGCTAAGGTTTTGGATATCACGAGCTCCGTAAGTTGGTTAGCACTGTCCCGATTTCATTATAATATAACGTTCATCAATATAGGCTCCCCACGACAACGCTCACAAGACGAAGTAAACAATAACTCAAGTCTGTGTCGTGTAAGATAACTGTATTAATGTCAGCCCTACTTGTAACATCACGAGTTTAACTGTCTCAACGGGTTTGCCTATGATAATCACCATGCGATGCTCTTGGATTTCGTCACATCTCTGAGTGGCTCAACAGGTTTCAAACTTCCCATATGCGGACAAGGACCCTGCAGCATAATCTTGATTAATCTTCTATCAGATTTCACGCCTCATGTTTCAAAACACAATTATGCTCCATCGACTCTGACCATGCTTTTGCACTTGCCGCTAGGAAGCATGGGGCTGTTATTGTTCACATCGTAATTGCAGGACGTTTCATAAAGTTGCATCGCCGCCATGGAATTGTGGTGAACACGACTCAGTAATATATCGTTTCCATACATGATATATAAAGGGAACTCGAAGAGTTAGTTGGTTATGCCGTCCCTCACTTCAACAGATTATATTCGCCATAAAATGTGGACGATATTCAACCCATACCGTAAGCGTTAACCCAACAATTGATTACAACAACAGTACTGACGTTGCAATACGTTATTATATAAAGTGTCTTATGTGTCTATCGCGGATATTGAACTTTGTCGCACCAACATTACTATCCTATGGCTCGAGAACTCGTAATACTCTACCATTATACAAGGTCGACATTATGAACTTGATTATCATCGACATCTGGACAACGGAAACTGACGTCGGATAGTGCTAGTATGTGATCCGAGTCATACGATGTCGGGCTCTTGAGGTGAGTATTCTTTTATTTCAGACATTGTACAATAGATTCTTGTTTTTTTGTTGCGACAGGGTCAGTACTTTACCTATCTGACAATTGTGAGATAGTTGGCTCAGGGGCGCCGGGCCGCCTTGCTCACGAATGGCGTTGTATCATTGTATGTTGCACTTCCATTCGGTACGTATCAGATGTACATGAAGATTATTCGTGTACTTACTTCATTTCAATCCAAGTAGATTCAAACCTACAGGTGCTCAGTGTCGAGAGGTGTTGAGACAAGAACTATTCGCTCTGTGACTGTGCGATAGCCGATTTTGATGAGCGGCCACTGCAACTCATTTGTAGACGCCTGTATAACAAAGACGATGGCCATAGCTTCGTGTATACTCGACGATGGACGTGGTTACGGGTGACTGATACTATTCTTTTCTACGAACATAATGCTGTGCAGGTCAAACAAAGAGATGAAAGAGATAGAGATATTCCAAATCGGGAAGTGGGTACGGACTATAAGACCCTGCATCCTCGAACAATTGGCTTTTCTTCCTCACTTTCTCCCATCATTCCTCCCCTCACTTACTATCTGTGCCACACAGCCCACCTCCACCCCCTGAACTCGTAGACCGACTTCAACCATGGTTAGCCGTACTAAAAAAGGATACAAAAGGTAAGTTCATCTCGTCATTAGTTTTCGACTTCAACTGAGTAATTCTATGTAGGTCGTGCAGGCGCGCCATATCCCCTGCCAGAGCCTATGGCATCTTCAAGCGGAGAGAACCAAAACATATCTGTTCCTCGGTCAACTTCAACTGGTGAGGCCTATTTTGTACGTTTCCCGGCCGATGTGGAGTGTTAATCGTTGCCACTACTAGCTCGAATGATCCAGAACGGAAAACAGCCACAACATCCCATGCGAATGGATCCTACCACAAGTAACGAAGATCAGAATCGTAGACCCCAGCCACAGGTTGTGCAGGGACCTCCTTTCCGGGTATTGTCCATGCTCGCTCCTTTCAGCTGCCCTGTCGACGACCAGCGATGGATCGAGGAATTTTGTATTTCCATGTTATATGATCATAAACTTCGTATCGAAATGTATCGTGCGTTGCGGAGATACAGGTACCAACAGCAATTTCCCATTCCTCCCTCCCAACATCAGGTCCCTTCCCAACAGTACCAAGGACCACAAATGCAACATCCGGGACAGATGTTCCCCCCCGCTGGTTCTCAACTTCCACCTCAATCTCAACCCCAATACGCACGTCGCAATGTGCAGGCTCAACATGCTACGCAGCATGCCCAGCCCCACCAACAACCTCCTCAGTATCCCCCCCAGCATTCTCAACCCCAACAACCTCATCCACAATATCAACATAATGTTCGACCTCCACCTCAGGTTCGCCTACCCGAATCTTTGCCTGTTCCTGCGACCTACCATGCTCCCCGACAGGGCCAGCCACCCACTCCTGCTCATGGACATCTCTCTGCTCAGGTACCTACACCCGCCCACATGCCTTCTCCAGCTCACGTACCGTCTCACGTACCTTCTCACGTACCTTCTCATGTACCTACCCCTGCACCCGAGTCGGTTACTGTTCAACAACAAAATGCCCCTTTCAACGGATATCATCTAGGTATTCCTGCTAGTACCCAAGGACTTTCTCCCATTTCTCCTGGAACAAATGGTGCTACACATCTCGTTGCTGGACCATCAACATCTCGGTCCCAATCCAGAGGGCCGACTGTTCATAATATCTCCAAGCATCTAACTTCGCATTCTGCGACGCCTGATCTCACCAACTCGTTCAACTCGCCTGCGGGTCCTAACACGGGGCCCCATACTCCTCACGTAGAGACAGGCAGCAACATAGCACAGGCGGTACGCTCTAACCAGCAACCGCAACAAGTGCCGCATATCGATATGGACCCACTCGCATACGATGAGCTCAAGTTCATGATGGGCTCGGAACTATGGCAGGTACCTGACATGTCTGAATTCGATGATCTCAGTCAGTACGTCAATGATCACCCTATAGCGGAAGACTCCCAGAGCTAGTTACATCCATTCTTGCTATTTGATACCCCATGTGCACTTTTTGATACCCATACCATTTTCACGCCTGGTCCGAACTCTTCACCACGTTTTTCATAGGGTATATTTCTACTAATGTATCCAAGTTGCTCATATTCATATATAATCGTCGTAATTGTCTTCTTCATCACCGGAAATACACAACGATGGTTTGCCATGAGGGTCATCAAGAATGTGAGTTCTCGTCTAAGACTTCTATCAGAGAATTTTTTTAAGCTACACCCTTCAAGCCTACTCCCTTACGTAGAAGCATTCCAATTGACATCGCATTTTTGCAAGGAACATTAGATTCGGACATCTAAGTGGCTCTTCATCTCAGCTCACCAGAGCTCTCCCGAGCCAGCCTCAACTTGAAGAAACTTTAAATTCAAGACACGAGCGATTGAAAACGCGGACTCAGCCCGGCGTAGGGAAGGACCAAATGCCGCGCGCTAAGAACCAGCTCTTCCCAAACCACCACATCGATTACGCATGGACTTTATCACGTCTGTTCAACATCATGCTATATGAGATCTATGAGCTCATCGTCATGAAACCTGTATGTAGAGGTGGCAGTGTTCCGTTAATCTTCGGGCTCCCAAGCGAAATGAAGACCGGTTACTCGGCAGTTTTGCTACTTGAGTGGCGAGATGTTGGTCCGAATGTATAACAACGTGGAAACGCTCCAGCAACAAACTAAGAGCAGTACCAGCAGGAGAGAACCCAAAGGCAGACATACGAGCTCTGCATCGAACATCGAACGGTAATGGCAAAGACCCAGAGGCAAATAACTTTGGGGTGATACCAACCCCGTTGGCGTCAGTACTAGCACTATCGCGATGGCTCTCAACCTCACTCACAGCCACGTCCCTCCCTTCTGACCACGATGTATTTCACCGATTCACTTCAAGAGATCTTTGATTTACAAAGGGGATAATAGTCCCGCTATCAGGTTGCCTGATCACCATACTGGGTTATCAACCCTCACCGATCCGGAGTTGCTTATTCATTTTAGAACAAGCGTTCTCGCCCTAGTTCTCGTGTATCGCGGAAACCTGGTAAACACGAGGATTCTGGCCTTGTTTTTCTTCCTATGGAATAGTCTGTACACGAGTGGCAGGCTAATCAGCAAATCTCAGGTTCGGACTGTTATTGAGTTCCACGCCGAGGCTTGATTCGGAGTCTATGGTTCCCAGGAGGGAGTGGCTGTCATCTTATAAAGTGGCGGTGATGACCTGAAGATCGTTGTTTTTCCATCTCGCCTCCCTCTCATTTTGATTGAGAAACATCTCATCCAACGAATACTGAATATGCTCGATCGAAGCTCTCGACGCAAGAGTGCGAAAGTTTCTACTAGTGAGTCCTATTTTGAATTGCTTCATTGATACTATGAACTCATTGAGTGGCGCAGCATCTCCTAAAGCTCGCCGAAGAGAAAATACAAAGCCTTCCGGTCGCCGACGTCACGGTGGTATGTGTGGCACCTAAATCAAAATTAGGTAAAATTTACTGATTAAAAGTCCTAGTTGTCCTCACAGACGAAGACAAGCAACGTATGATGCGGTTCGTTGAACGCTGGAGGAACGAAACAAAGGTCGCGAATCCTCACAGATTTCCCGTCATGTGGCCTTACCGGAGGGTCAAGCCCACTCCTGAGTTGGAGGAATTCGACTGGATCCTTTCGAAATCAACACCAAGCGAACGATACCTCGCCAAGTTTCGCGAAAGCTCTCCGATTTCCTCGGGGTCAGCCTACGTGAATGTATTTGGATCTGCCCTCAGGAAAGCGATGTCGGACCAGAAGGTGGCGGGCACCATATTGCAAGATATATGGCGTAAACTACCTTGGGAGTATCTGAACATGTGCGAAAACTATTACAGGAGAAAGCTGAATGACGGGCAATGCGACTCACAACCATTCCCCGACGCAGAATCTGATGAGGAGGAAAACCAGATTGCTTCCGACGAAGACTCCAAACCTAAACAACCTAGTCCGAGCCCACCACCCCCTCCCAGTCGTACTGATGACTCTGGACTCCATGTGCTTCGACGAGATGTTAGTATTTCTTACTTCATTGAAATTTACTACCAAATACTTACGTGTATCATCAACAGAACGTCGACAATGGCGTGAGTACATCTACCTCGTCGGCCACGAACCATCCGCAACCTTTGTTCGACATCACGGCTCTGTCGGGCGACCATGTAGATTCGTCAGTGGCGTGGGATCGATTCAGGATTCTACCTTTGCTTGGCCTGCACGATCCATTCGAGCCACCTTTGTATCTGGGATACCACGTTCCATCCACGACGAGTGACATACCGATCACCACTTTCGATGAATCTCTCTCGACGATGGGACACTCGTACTTCCCAGATATTCTATCCAGTGAAGTCTCATGGATAGACACTACGCTCCCTCAAGTGTCGCAGGAACGTAGGTCGATGCAGAGCAGTCCAGCTCAGGAATCCAGTATGAACCCAGTGCCCTTGGAGGGTGTCGTCCCCAATTCTAGCACAGCCACGTCATTAATAAACAACACGACACAAACGGGGCATTACCCTACATATCCGCATATGTTTTCATACAATACCACGTTCACTTCATTTGACGACCACATCATGGCCCCCTACCCAGAGCCTTCCCCCGCCAATGATGGTACTCAATAATTCCTGGCACCCTCCATCGCATGTACGAGTCTCATTGAACATTATACCCTGCAAGTGCCACGAAGGACAGATCGTCTTTAATATGCCTTTGTATTGTATCTGACCTCTTGGCTTACCTCTATACTATATTTCGTACCTCGACACATTGTTGTAGCATGGCATCACATTATATCAAAGATACGTTCCGTGTTTTGTAAAGCTCCAACAAATGCTATGAATTATGCCGGAACTGAAGATACTAAGTGCCAACTCTTAAAAGACTTTGTAAAATGAACAGTTACTCGCGAAATAATGATGTAGTACTTATTCGCACGCAGCCTGCTCTTGTTCTCCAATTGAAGATCTTCAAGTTGAATAAGATCTTGCAATAGCGACCGCTGCGGTCTATGCGACAAGGCTGATATATCACTTGGGGCTCAAGTTGAACGTTACTGTCTCACAAGTGGTCAAGTTGAGTTAATAAACGTTCTACGAGTCGATGATACAGTCGGCCGCATTTCAGGAAGAAATGTCTGCGACATATATTACAATATGATACTTTACACCTGGATCCAATAATCCGGGTCCACCCCCTACACTACCTCCCGAGGGTTAGTACCGCTCAGTCTCCACGACCATGATACATCTAGATTGGGATCCGGTGATACAGAAGCTGCACTCGTGTGCCAAAGGGGTGGATTGTTCAAGCGGGGACATTGTTGGTGAATCGGTGGACCAAGCATCCGACTGAGTAGGGGAGAGTAGATATGTATCACGCAATGATGGATCCGACTTTAGTAGTTCCTCGTCGAGATGGATAGATTCAGAAAAGCGTTCCTGTGCATCCAGAACGGCAATCATGTCCCTCGAATCGGTTTCCCGTGACGTCATCCCTATATCTTCGTTAACGGCCGTCATCTGGTCCTCGTCAAGGATGATATCGTCATGGTCTTGATATATCGATAAACTCTCGATGTACTTGTTGTGTAAATGCCAATTGGTCTTCCGCCACCATTTGACGTAATCAAGACAAAGGTTTCCACCAAAATACTTCTTGTCTCTCACCCAGGCATGGATGGAATCGCGAGGTTCGCACTCGGGAAGGTATCCGTGGAAATAAATCCTGTGAAGGCAATGGTATCTCAAGTTCGTGGTTACGAAGTTGCACCTGACAAGGACGACTTCTTCCTGAGGCTCGTGTCCTACACCTAGTGATCGCCGGATAGTAGCAGGATATACATGCTGGCACTGGAATGTCTGGGTCGGTGAGATATTTTCGAGCAACGCGGGGTTGAATGTTCCACCCAAGAGGCGAGAGTCAGAGGCGGGGTCAAACCAGGGGTGAACCGAATCATATATGATTCCATTATAACCGTGAACTTGTTCTCGATGTTTCATCAAGGTGGAGGGCAAGTAAAATCGTTCCGTGCATTGGGGGAAATCATCGTCTTGTCCAACAACATGGGGACAACTGAACATTCTCAGAATCTCACTGATCGGAAATGGGTGAGTATACAAATCCTTGAGGAATCTAGGCGTATATCACACTTACGGAGTACTTTGTGCAGATGGGTCGAAGTGTTGATGTTCACTATCACGACCGTAAGATCATTTTATACAGCGAGGCTAGTTTCTCACTTACATCTCATGAAGTCGCCCAGGATGCTCGAGTTGGAAATGCTCCATCACTTCCTTTCCACTTGGGAAAGTATCACATTCGAACGGACAAGCCCAGCCCAGCCTATGACTCTGGATAAAATGTGTGTTGAGTATTGAATCACTGTCAAGACCCACGAGAAGGCTTACCGATGTGCCCGCCACGATATGCATATCAGAACTTATAAACTTGAACTTGTAAACTTGAGGCTTGTAAATATGGAGCGGTGATTGAGGGGAAACTGAGGCTGTAGATTCTGTATAGCAAACGAAGAACACGAGTCTTAAATGCTAAGTCACAGTTGGGTCCATGCATTCGTAGTTATGAAAATGCACGATGCAAGACTCGCTAGAAAGAAACAATGGCCAATGCGAGAAATCGATCTTATTATGATGAGACAATGCATCCCCCCCGGGAGCATATCGTATTGACAATCGGGACGGTTACCAAGTAATATCAACAATAACCCTAAGGAGTCTGAGGCTCAAACTATGAACATGAGCTTCGAGTTGAATTTGAAATGGAATCTCGCTCACAGTTTTGGCCGTCCAGCTAGAGCCGGTTTGTTAGGCGATTATCATTGTTCTGTGATGAAATGTGATCATCTTGTCTCCAAAAAAGACACTCCCACTCAACGATTCGAGCTGTGTTGTGCTAGTGCTAGAGGCCGGCAAGTGACCACCAGGTCAGCTTTGGCCTCTTTTCAATTTTGGCCTGTGAATAGGAGTCATGGTGACGTTACAATGAACCAACACATCAAGTATGCAGTAAGGACAATACCTTTGTAGATTATTTGTGTGGATGAGATTATATCGATGGTTGTGTGAAGGTAGTTGCGGGTTGAGGAACCGCAACAGCGCTAACACCGACTCGAACCTGGAAGCTTGTAATCAAACTACAAAAACATTCAGTGGTAAGTAACCGCCGCCGAAATTGCAAGTTTGTCAAGATCTACAAAGGAGCGCCCTGAGGATATATTACAGAATTCTAGTGCAGAATACAAAAATGATAAGATACAACACACCCTCCTTTGGCCTACTCCGAATATGGCGTATCCTCGCTACTTCCTTGCATTGTCTCGATAATCTTTCTAACCCTCTCATATACCGCAAACACAATGGCTTGTCCCGGCGCCACTCTCAGCACTCTCGGTGTGATACCCTTGTAGAAGGACTTAACACCCTCTTGTTTCCACATATCACCAGCAATCAACGATATACGCTGGAATGCAGTGGTTCCCGGTTCCCAAGTCGTTTTCTGCAGCCGGGTTTTGATCGTATCGATAGGGGCGTTAGAGAAGGGACCCATCGCGCCAGATATAAGACCGATGATCATGTGTTGGTACGAAGGCAGTTCAGGAAGGTCAGGCTGCAAATTGTGTGCAAACTTCTTGATTTCCTGGTATGCGGTGAAGTTGGCGCCTTGATTTGTTGCTTGCCGGAGCGCGGTAAGACTGACACCTCGGTAAAGCGCGGAGGCACCTTCTTCTCGAACGATAGTGTAGACGGCATGGGCAGCGTTACGATATCTCGGTGTTTCAAGAGGGTCTGCAAGAGAGTGCATTTGTGCTTGCAGACGAATCTTTACGACTTCCATCGGAGTGACGACTAGGACGGCTTCGGTTGTTCCAGCGCCGAGACCAGCTGCAGACAGAATAATGACATCAATATCAAGCTTCCAGGAATCACTCGTGAATTGGAAATGAGACAGAACACGGACCGATGAAGATGTTCCCTACACTAGTCTTGCCTGTTTCCTTATTCGCCAACCATCCTTTGTATGATTCAAAACTGGCAAATCGAACAGCCATCTTTGGGACGATGCCTGACAATACTGCACCGAGACCCTTGTACAAGGCTAGTGGTGTTTCCCGTCGAATAATTAGAGCACCTGTCGCTATGAACCCTCTTGGTTTCGTCTAAATGATATATCAATAAATAAGGGATAATGACCTCCCATGAGTTATTTGCACGTACCCCTGGAGCAGATCCAGACTTTGAAAGCTGCATTCGCACTTTGATAGTGTCCAGTGGTTGGCAGCATAACTAAAATGAAATAAAAGTATAAGCCAAATATCCACGATAAATATATGTGTATTTGATGCGAAAGGGAATATTAGTGCGAGGGATGAATACTTACCGCTTCCATGGCTCCAGCGGTACCTCCAGCAATCAACTGGGTAGCAAAACCAACAGGCTTTCTATCTCCGTTTCTCGACATGGCGACAAGATATTGTAAGATGTGCTTCGAGTGTTCAACCTGTTATGGGTGGTATAAATCCTTCGATGCCGCAGAAGGCGTCTTAACCAGCGCTGTAATGACCGGGGTTAACGATGAGGACTTTGCGAGAGATAGATCCGATTCCGAGAGACAACGGAGGAGGGTGAAAGCAGGAAAAGGTACATAAGCTTGACAGAGGGATATAAGAGAGGTTGGCTTGACTCTCGACCTGCGGTCTTGTGTTCTTAGCTGGAGCCCCTGCCTCCATTTCCGGAACATGTGAATTATAGGGTATCTAGTAGAGAAGGGTATTCTGTTTCCGCTCTCCGTCCGTACGACCGCTCTTCCAGGCCATACCCCCGTCCCATTCCGCTCTTACCCCGATCGCAAAAGTCGAAGTTGACAGCCTTTCGACGTAACGTCGCCATTTAGCTGGCATCAGCATGGTATCTCGTGGTAGCCCTGCAATCATTCTTTCCTTTTAGCTTTCTGTCGCGGAAGAGCCGGTTTCTCTTGGATATAAACCTTACCCATAAAGGCACTAATCGGTGGTCCTTCAACAGCGACTAGGTCGAGGCTATGAGAGGGAGTTCCAAGGAGTTCCTCCTGTTTTCCTTAGAGGCGCCTTTCCCCGCATACCCCGCAAAGCCACGGCCACCCGTTTCCGGCTAACCCCAGTAACCGAACGCCCTCATCATTTTCAGTCCTCTCTCCTTCACATTCATGTTCTTTCGACCTCAGCCCAATCATTTAATTCGGGTTGTGCCTATCATGATACTCACGAGACTAACTTCGGAATAGGAGTCGGTTTTGCTTACAGCACACTAAATATGTAGGAACCAACGCGGAAGTTAAGCACCGTAATCTTTACGAGCAGAGCAAAGTTCGTCCCCATTATAGGTATGCATCCATGGGATCCTGGAATGCGTGGTGGTATCCGTATAGCCTAACTGGCATTCCATTGCAATCACATGGAGAAGAACTAACTCCGAATCGAATCTTGGCGTCAGCAAATCGACCAGGCACCTGTTAACGAGAATTTGGCCATCGATCTGGGCGTAGCCTATCTTGCTCAGATGCTACACATATGTCATCTATGGGTCCACAATCTGCCTCTTGTTGAACTCGCGCCGGCATATTCACATGTCTATCCGCTCTTCTTCATTCAATCTAATTTAATAATCAATACATATATATAGTAACCTTCACCTCGGTATCCGCGATGCGCAGGAGATAAAAATAGTAGAGATTGCCGATTGACTTGAAGGGTACTTCCTTGATCTCGAGCTTGTGAATAGGTGGAGATTGTCGGAAAGATTGCAGTAAGGTTTGAAGATGTGTAGCCAGCATCTAATCCGGCGGTACAGTCTCTCATGGCAATCTATGAATGTTTTTTGGTGAAGGCTGAAGTTCAACATAACATCTACGAAGGAAATGATAGCGCCATCACTGGATGTCAGTCTCCCATGACATCATTGCGTAGGTATCCAAATATGGTGGTTCCAACGAAGCTGATGCCAAATACAACCAAGCAATGCTTTATTACGAGTAACGAACTGCGACGAGACGCAGTGACTCCCATCAGTGATGCGCAACCAGGTGGAAATCCATGAAAGTCAGGCCAGGTGGCCTTGCCTAAAGCCGGCGGAAATCCGTAGGTCAAGGCGGTGACCTGACCTTCGCAGGATGCCGTAGGTGTCTGATTGGCTGTTCAAATGTTACCCGACAATAACCTAAAATATGAGACGAAGTCAGAAATATCCCTAATTTGGATATGTACAGTATTTGTCATAGCTCTGGATTGAGCTTTCGTTTTTGGTATGTCGCTTTTACGCCTTTAGGAAAGACCACCCAAGTGTGAGAAAAGACAAACCCATTTTCCCAGGCGAAAGTCAGGCGAATGAATGGCGAATGGCTTTCCCGAAGGTTACTGACCTTTAACATCACTGACTCCCATCACTACTGCTTGCCAGAGTAGTAACTTGACTACCATGACTGGGGTCTCTCGTCCACTTTGGCTTAATATACCTATGATGCTACCTGTTTGATACTTGCACTCCTTTCTGGTATACGCAGTCCTCGGATTGATTCTACATCATCTCTAGGCCTGCGCAATGCTGTGGACGGTTCCTGTAGTATTTGATATCTCTGAACAGATTCGCAAGGCCTTTATATGCCTTCCTGTGTGGTGGCTGGTGTAGATGTACATTTCTTTCATTTTGGACTTCCATAACGTTCCCATCGAAGTCGAAGCCCATTTTGCTGGAAAGATCCGGTCATCGTGTCAGGGAATACAGGTTTATTAAGATGGATGCCGTCTACTTCTATCGTCTGATCCCGCTTTCTCCGAAGTATCCGAATGATGATTCCTTCTTGGCTACTGCGACTTGATGCGATCCATATGATGAAGCTAGGGATAATAGCGTACTTACTATCGCCTAAGGAGGCTCCGGAAATCATATACTTAATCCGAATTATACAAGCTTATAACATTATAGGTTTGTGTTTGTTGATATTTTGGCATACATTCAGCATACTAACTCAAACCTCTCCGAACAATGTAACCCATTGAATCTCTCCTTCCTACACTGATCGTAAGAGATACTCCAAGCATCGGACCCTCAAGGCCCGACACTCGTAATTTAGCTGAGGCCTCGAACAAGATCCGTCACTAGTCCACTTTTGCTATGAACTCACCTGAGAACTATTCCTCCTGATGGTTGAAGATTGACGTATCGAATTATCGAAACTCGTATTCTCCATTCGGAGAGTGTTTTAATCCGTTATCCCGCAGTGGTCTTCTGTTCTGTTTTGTATTCTACGCTTTGTCCCGGCTCTTTGGATACTCCTCCCTTGGTCTACAGGATGAATAATCGATCAATTCTCGATCACTGCGCATCACAATGTCATATATACGACGGGATACTAAATCCGTGTGGCTAACAACCTTCCCTCACCACCGCCTCCACCAGTTTCACTGTTTCCAAAACCTCTACCTCTGTTAAACGCTCTCACATTCTTTTGCAAACTCTTCGCGCGCCATGATTGTCAAAGAACCGATTGAGCCTCCCCCGGCCTATTCTCCTACGGGCGGCCCCTCTGAGGCGGGACCCTCCAGAAGCAATACTACAGATCTTCATATACCAACATCACAGGGAACATTTGTATACTCTGAGCATGATGTGTGTAATGTATAGATTTTACCTCGTTTGCACCCCTGATATCGTTGTGTGCAGAATAAGTCTATTCTGACACCTACTCCTACCCAGATGGCGTTCCCAGAGCATACGAATCGGGAGCCTCCGCCAATCAGACCACTAGAGATTCCTGCAGAACCACAGCATTATCCTCCAACTACGTCGCCTCTAAGCCAGACTGGCAAAACCGAGATTAGGAATCAATTTCAAGCCCAACGTGAGTATCTCGTAACACTCGTGCCAAACGCCCTTGCTTAAGAGCCGAATGTTGCTTTCCTCGCAGTGTTCGCTCGATGTGCTCGAGGGGACCATGAGATTATCAAGAAATACGGTAAAGGTGGGATCATTTGTGCGGTTATTTGCTTCCCAGTCGGTTGGATTTGTCTACTGTACGTTTCTTCAACACACGTTGTGTGGAGAAAACATCTGTTGACAACGAGTTTTTAGCCTTGACGTACAGAAGAAATGCTCTCGGTGTGGAGTGATCTTCTAATGATTTCATAACAAACGGCAGCTGGACAAAGAATGTGTCTCATGATTGTTTTGGGTGGTTACGAAATTTATAGATTACTTCTGTTGGCGGTATAATATTTCATCTCTGTAAATTAACTTTGAGTGTTGGTATTCCGGAAGTCATGTTTATTGGACTAAAACCAGGCTATGGCCAATAATCTCGACGGCCCATGATCCCTTGAATTCTGTCTAACATGAGATGCATTCCCGTTGGGCAGCGTAGCAAGAGTATAGTCTGTATTCAAGTCAATGTCAAATTCAAGGAACCTACCTTCGCGCCGAAAACGTAAACATTCTTACGAGAATGCGGAAGCTATCTCCATCCCGGGCCAGCACGGTCATACCGCCACTGTGGCTAAAACAATAGACTCACTTCACTCGACCGCCTTCTTGCGCAAGGCTGTGAGTGGTGTATGTTCTCCTCGATATGTCGACACATAACGTCCAGCATGATATGTAGCCTTCCAGGAGGGTCATGCCAGGCCAACTCGGTGCAAGAAGCGCTTATCGTAGCACAAATTCTGTTCGAATACATCCCACCAGTTATGACCGTAACAGACCGGAATTCTAACAAAACAAGACATTACACGATGTCAGATACTCGAGCTACTACGGAATTCCTTTCTACGATCTCGGAGCCAGCGGCTTCACATTACTCAATTTACTGTACCCAGAAGAGACTTTCCGCCCGGCGGCATGCTTATAAACGGAAAAAGGAAGATCGGGGGCCTCCACCACGGGATCATCTCCTCGATCTTGAACAATGCCTTACGAATCTAGGAACGAAATTATGGGTCGGAACGAGAGATAACGAAGTCTGTCCTCCTCCTAGGGCTTGCTGCCTATGATGGCTGTGTGGTCTGCGGGGAGCAGACATCATCTGTGCAATCTCAATTCGCTCATGGACACCGAAATCGTTGTTCAGCCGCCTTCTCTATACCTTTTTTGAGTGAAGGAGGAGGAGGATACTACGATCACGCTTGCCGGTGCTGACGGTCTAGGCGCCCATCGACAACTCCTGTCCCTTCACAGGCTAACACACTTGAACATGCGTTCGACGTTGCTCTCGGCTACTATTGTATTGCATACTGCGAGGGCCGCAGTAAATACGGTGTGTTGCCTCCTCTCTATCTGTCTTAAAGAAAGACTGATCATTTTGCTAGACGACAGTAGCTCCTCACATACTCTCTATTCTATTGCGTTTTTCTTGGCAATGATCGACCTAAAAACAATCCCTGCGGATTCTCCGGCAGATCCTCCAGCATATACTGGTCGACATCTGATTACGTCTCAGCCTCAAGCTACCGCTGCATCACAAGTAAGTACCGCTCTAGACTGCTATTTACTCGCCAAGTGGTAAACCTGGCCACCATCTCAGTCATTTGCTTCTTCGCCTTACGAAAATCCTCCGTTACAAACTGTGTCTCCCCAACATAGTAATGTCAATGGCTGGCCGGTCACTCCTCCCCCAACGGAAATGTCAGATGCTCAGCTCGGAACTATGTTTCAGAACCAACGTGCGTATCTCGATCACATTTCGAGGTCAAAGTACGTTTCACTTATCTATTACGTTTTTCGCAGTGTATGCTAGGTGCGCTCGGGGCGATCATTCCCTTGACAGTAAACATGGGGTTGTCGGGATTATTTGCGCTATCCTTCTGTTTCCTATTGGATTCACGTGTTTCTTGTGAGTGTCAACCCCGATATACTCCTTTTTGTGACTAGAATTAATACAGAATGTTAGCCTCGATGTCGAGAGGAAATGTGAAAGATGTGGAACTGTCGTTTCGAGATGGAAGATATAGATGGCCCAAGTTACTCACTGCACTGCTCCCATTGTCACCACTATGTTATGCCCACTTAATGCTCGCTATTCATGAGTCTTCACGCTCGTTTATGCTAAATCTTGGTCTATTCCTGAGGCTTAGGTGATATCATCCCTCTTGAAAGAATGGTAAGAAAGGTGTTGCTTCAAGACCGCTTCTGCAAGGTTACTATTGCGGCCCTATCACCCTTTCGCTCAGATCATTTTCATGCCACTGCCGAAATATTGGGCAATCATACCGTCAACACATTATTCTTCAATTTTGTCTGCTAACACATCCGAACATCATCATCATTACAGGCTCCTAGAGCTATTCCACCTCTCGCCTTTCTTGAAGTGTGCAGGTGCTCCCATTAAACCGCACGGCTTCCCCTGTCACGGCTGGCGCAACACTTGACCATCTCGCCTGTGTCCACACTATACATACCTCTCATTATCAGCCATTCGCGTTCCGACATAATGGGGACTTACGCGTTGTCAGCAGGGCCACCATAGCCTTCACATACTTTCTCGACCTCATTGAAGTAGGCTTTCTGGTTTACGGCGGCGCAGCAGTCTTTGGTGACCTGTTGGTCAGTCTCGCCGGTACCGTCTTTATTGGAGGTACAAATCTCGGGGCCACCACGCTTGACCAAGGTTTCGGCTGCATAGAGAAATTGGAAGTTAGTAATGACTCCCTCAGACGTTGCAAGAAACGCACGGGCTGCGGCAGCGAAGGTGACTGCTGTAGCGGCGAGTGCAAAAAGGGTAGCGGTGAAACGCATGGTAGATATGTGACTAAGCAAGTAGTTGTGTGTGGTTGGTTATTGGGTGAGTAGTTGCGTATCTTCTGGTGGATGTCTTTCACTGCCAAACAGTCTGGTTTTTATAGCTTTTTGCGTCCTCCAAAATTCCCTAAAACGGTTTTCATAAGACTTACCCGTCAATCAGTCATTTGGAGTACTCGCGAGTTCGATTATGTGCATTTGGGGATATCGGCTTTCCAAATGGCGGCAAGAAGCTTGTTTCCTACATTCTAAATTCCATGACGCTTATGGCGTCTATGAAATAAGCTACTACTCACTGTAGAGAAGAATACTCATCATCACATTTTGACAACCTCTCCACCTAATTCGGCTTGTTGTATCCACAATAAGCATTCGATCCGATGCACTCTTCGGTCTTTGGCGAGTGCTTGACCTCATATCACTCCCAACGCTATGCTGTAGGCTGATGAGAATTAAAGCAATAACGACGGCATGCTAGTCCGAGCGACTCTAGGGGCTTTTATTAATCATATGTTCTCCATGGGCCCCAAAATCTCTTGTTTCATAGCGAATTCCATCCCAGAAAGGAAATCGAAACATTACGAAAGCATCGGAGGTAAGTCAAGAAATTGTTCTCGTGGGGCAGATATAGTTAATGCGATGTTTGGTTACAGCATAGCGGCGGTCATGATTTCATACATTTGCTCAGTATGATCCACAACTGCGACAGGAGATTAGGAAACCGGTATCCTTCACGGCCTTTGGGAGCAAGATGATGCTATCTCCGTCACATGAAATATCAAGTGAACATTCGTAGCTAGAGGGAGAGTGAAGTCGAGCTCAACCCAATGGTACATGCATTGTCTAACGAGATGAGTAACTGACTCGCTGCTGTTCCGTTTGGTCAGTACTCGTTCCTGCTTAAAACATTCGGAGCGGATGTGACTCGGAATTATTCATAGAGTGCTCCCTCTAAGAGGAGTAATCCTCCTAGCCGTGCTGCTCCAAGAGAATCGCAAGAGGCTCCGTCGATCCAACGGGTCAATTTTCTCCCTTTGTCGAGGACCGTGAAGGTCGTTCAATACTAGGCCGACGCGTTATTCATTGGTCCACTCTGATGACAACATGTAAGAAACGGAGAGAGGCGTGGGGTGAGTGTCGAGCGTGGTTGTCGGAGGAAAAGGACTGTCTGGACGTGGTTATCGTTATCTCAACAAAGAAGTCGAATAGCGAATTATTTGAGACGCCACGGGGACACAGAAACACCCCTCCAAGGCTAGATAATATCCGTCTATTAGTGGCCATTCAAGTTTATGCGTTTTGAATCGGACTGGGGTGTATTCCGGTTACGAAAGGTGAGTTGGGGTGGTCTCCGTAGGGAGTCCGTCGTACAGAAACAAGGACTCGTTTCAGGAGCTCCATCCTCCATGCACATGGGGACGAGAGCGCCAGAAACACCGAATTTAGATGAAATTCCTCTCACAACGTTGTGGGCTATACATTCCACCATCCACCCAGATAATGCCGTACTTGTCTTAGTACGATGTGCGTCGAATAATTTCCTGAATTTCTCTTGTCCTGCGGCCGCAATTCGTTCGATGAGCTCCCTTCGGATCGCCACAGACTTAAATTCGATGCTAAATGTATCAGAAAGTTCAAGGTGCACAGGGTGGATAGGTAAAGTAGCGATGACTTCATGAGATGGCGAATTGAAACCTGGCGTAGATGAGATCATCCCCTAAAACCCGCATGGGGCGTGTTGGACGTCGAGAAGCCCTAGTCTCCAAAGCTTCAAAGCTTCAACGGGCGTATTACATCGGCAAGAGACACTGGGTTTTGTGCTCAATGGTAGAGTGAGGTCTTAGAATAAGGGCGATATCTCTCTACCTAATTTGGAGTAATGGAACCTGGATTTCCGCCGTTTACATTCGCATTAGCTGATTGATATACCCCATTTCTACTCAATATACCCCCTTATCATAGTATACGTTACTAGTACTCTTCTACCTAGACGTATCCTCAATCAATTCACGATTCTCGGATACCAACTCCTTCACGACTGCCCGTGCTTCAATACGCGAGTTCCACAAAGGAACGATTAACCCTGAAAGACCAACAGAAGGTCGAGATGAGGACCCTTGCGAGACGTCGTCCTCTACGGTCCTTGTACGTTCCTTTATCAGAGGGCTGATAGGTTTGGGAGGTGGTCTGCTAAAGTGATCTAGTTCGGAATTTGTCAGGCTCTGAGGTCGTGAAATACCAATAAGCAACTTGAAGGAGGTCGTCAATTGCCTGAACCTAGAGAAACAGGGAAAGTTAATTAAAAAGACGATGAGTGGTATAGTTCTAGGACCTATGCTTACTGAGTTAAATTACCTGCATGATTCTCGATGAGTTATCGTTGGCAGGTAATATCTGAATAACACGACATACCATCGATAAGCCAATTATGCCAACGAAATACAACCAGAGTAAACACATAAATGCTAACAGCAAGCCCAAAATGATAGAGTGGCCGTCTCCAGAGCCACGCCAGCGGCGACCCAATAAGATGAGAAGGAACAAGCGGGGAATTCAGATACCCCAAGGCGAGGTCATACAGGTTCCAAGCTGTGAAGCTAGCGGTAATACCATAAGTAATCCCGCCACATATAGCTATCGTCCCAGCTTGAGTTTCGTCTTCAGTGGAGTCAACTATATATTTGGCTCCGAGATTTCCAATAAGATAACCGGGGAGGTGAAGTAGGAATGGGGGGATGAAAAACCAGAAACGAGGGTGTAGGAAGGTTTTTGCGAGCTGAGTGAGGATTGATTTGAGTAGGTGTCCTTGGGAGGGTAGGGTTGAGGATGTTGGAGTTGAGGGGTAGAGTGAAGAGAGAGACGAATGTGTAATGTTAGTGTGATGAAGGAGTGCATGGTATTTCAGGAGGATTGCTACTTGTCGAATTGTATGTGGATTGTAGTCCTGCAATGCGCTAACAAACCTGTTGGAGAGAAAGAGTTGAGTTCTCGACATTGGAAGATTACAAACCACGAGAGTCCGAACCTCTGTGTGATAGAAGTATAGTCCTCAAGAGGTATGCGACCTCGACCTTCATATGCGATATCCCTGGCAATATGTGCAGCATGATAGACATCCCTAAAAGACCGGTCTGATGTTAAACCCACGCCCTTGGTCGAACTAAACCAAATTTCTACATACCAATTAGGTGCATTTACAGTCAACCTTGTCAGATTCTCATGAATCTCGTGAGTTAACGCATTTATAGCCTCACGTCGATCTTCATCGGTTCCAGTCGAATACTGACGAGCGAATGCGTGAAAGCCTATCGGTTTACCATATCTAACACAAACCTTATCCAAAAGGAAAGAACAAGCAACAGATGTCAACACGGAACCACACTGTCAAGCCTCATTGAACCAGGAAACTCACGCGACTCCGAAATTGCATCTTCTCGTTGTAGACAATTCCAACAGGTACGATCTTCAACTGCTGCTCGGAAAAGTGGCCTTCACTCTTGGAAGCATTATGACTCTGACCCGCCTGCCAACTCGAAAACTCCAAAGCAACACGAGCAGCCCCGGGTCTTAACGGTGGTATATGAGGATGTGTATACGAAGTGCCTTCCGGGAACACTCCGATGACCTCGCCTAGACCAAGTGAAGCCACTGTTTCGCCGAACAGAGAATCATATACATGCACGCTGTTATTATCGCCATCGTTGACTTTCCGTTTTCGATGAACGGGAAGTGCACCTGACGACGTAAGAATGTTGCCAATGAGTGGGATACGAAATAAGGAGGCTTTGGCCCAGAAACGGACAACTCTTCCGTGGGGGATAGTGACAGCTGGTAATTGAAAGTAGAAAGGAGGTGAGTAAGGCCGTCTTGACAGCGTTCATGCGAGTGTGGCGGGACACGAGATCTGCTCTGAGAAGTAACACGTACCAAGAGCTCCTATGTCAACTGCCTCGTTGTGATGGCACGCCACGCTGAACGATTTAATAAACAGTGAGTATGTGGTCAATGCGTCCTGATTCATCCAAGCACTCCAACTAACATGAGAAGAGGACCACTTGGCGAGACATTCTCATGTCCTAAAGTGACCAATTCTGAATAAAAGTTGAGCATCCAGTCCGACGCCTCACGCAGACTCCTGTATACTAATAGTGGTGCCATGGCTGCCGAGAGTATGCAAGGTTCAAGAAATGAGTGAGAAGATGTGGTAAGAAGCAAAAAGATGAGCTGGCGGGTAGAACTTGAAATTCTGCTGAGCACCATTCTCACCGTCTCAGTAGCAACGTGATCAATAATGATGTCACCTGTCAAGATTGTTGCCAAATCGGGGCTCGTGGCGAACATTTAGTGGTATTGGGGGAAAAGTCGTGCATATTCATTCAGGCATAGGCAATCATATGAAGCTCAGGAAAAAGACAGGAGCGCGACCACGGGGCAGGTTTTAGACGGGGCTAAAAGACCTGTTGCGTGTCGCACGGCGACATATTGATCATTGACAACGTAAAATACAAGCAAAAAATGCTGCACGTAGTATTTTGAGTTGCCTCCATAAAAGGAGACAGACTAGAGACGACGACCACGACGACCACCCTAGATTGAAAGCAATGTTTGAAAACTGTGCAATTAACTAGCACTCGTAGTGAGCTTACCTTGCGACGAGTGGAGTCGGTGGGGACGGGGGTAACGTCCTCGATACGACCGATGCGCATACCTGCACGGGCAAGAGCACGGAGAGCACTCTGGGCACCAGGGCCGGGGGTCTTGGTTCCAGTTCCACCAGTAGCACGGAGCTTGACGTGGAGAGCGGTGATACCGACTTCACGGCAACGGGCAGCGACGTCTTGAGCAGCCAACATGGCAGCGTAGGGGGAAGACTCGTCACGATCAGCCTTGACCTTCATTCCACCTAACAGACAAAGAGACAATATTGATATCTGCCTGAAAATGTGAATCACAAGATCATGCTTGACGCACCAGTAACACGGGAGATGGTCTCCTTGCCGGAGAGATCAGTAACATGGACGAAAGTGTCGTTGAAAGAGGCATAGATGTGGGCAACACCGAAGACAAGCTCGCCCTCAGCAACTTGGGGACCGAGCGAGACAGTGGTTTCTTCTCTAGGTGCCTTGGTCTTCTTGGGGGCCTGTTACATCCAAAGGTTAGCATGCTCATCCATCGTGTTTCGACGTATCTTTGGACTGTGAATCGCACTGTATGTACAGCACGGGGACATTGGGACGTATACGAACCATTTCGACGGATGTGAATTGTCTTGAGGGGGGTTTTGGTCGTTGGGGATGGGCTTGAGCACAACTTTCTCTCTAACTTTCGCTGAACGGCAGCATGGGCGCTTGTGTGACACCGTCACCTGTTACATGTCACAGTTCTCAGTGTCTCGACTCTCGACATTTCGAGCTGAACGTCTTTACCACAAACTACGATGACGACGGCAAAAGAAAGACAAGAGGATCCGCGGCGTAAAGCTCTACGACAAATTGCTGAAGATACGCTTGAAACGATCAAAACAGGATCACACCTCGACCACGACCTTACTAGTACTGCAATTACAACTTCAAAAAAACACCCGGTTCTATGCTCCTGATTCTCTTTTCTCTACCTGGGCTTCATCGAAGTCCAACGCAAACTTTACACAAACAGCTCAGCTATCGCTGTTGGAAGTCTCAACTTTGGAAGGGGCACGTCTGATAGCTAATACGCATGTCTCTTCAGACTCATGTCCAAGGATCGGTGTTCTTAATTTTGCCTCTGCAAAGAAACCAGGAGGAGGCTTCCTGAGTAGTACGCAGGCTCAAGAAGAATCCATTGCTCGTTCCTCAACTCTCCTATGACTCGTGTTGCGCAGTCGTTCTATACGCTGCGTAATAAGGATTCTAAAAACAGATACTATTCGCATGCCATGATTTATTCTCCTGCAGTTATCGTCTTTCGGGATGATCAAGGTGGTTGGGTGGAGCTTAAAGATTGACGTGCTGACATGTGCTGCTGTGAACGCAGGTGTCGTTCGACAGGGTATCTCGAATATTACCAAGGCGGAGAAGGAGGAGAAGATCAGAAAGACAATGAAAGAGCGAATGGCTAGGATCTTGTTCCTGTTTGAACAATAGGGTGTCAAGAACATCGTCCTTGGGAGCTTTGGCACAGGTGTTTTTAGGAATGACGTCGACGTTGTCGCCAAGTTGTAAGGGGAATTATTGCTGGTGGACGAGGCTCGGTTTAAGAGAAGCTTTGAACATATTGTATTCGCTGTCCTTGGAAGAGACGCACTCGAGACTTTCGAGCAGGTTTTCGCCCAGTACCAGCGCGTTTAAGAAGGCGCGGACATTTCTCTGACTACGCATTCACTAAGACTCACACCTCGTACCACAGTCATATTTTAAATCCTTCTCCGCGTGTCTCGGGAGCCCCAGCGTTCATTTTTTGCCCAATTATCGCCCAAATATCGAATGTTGTATGACCTCCATATCTATATTATGGATATACTTTAAGCTATTGCATATTTCCATCTTCGGTTGCATGCCACCCATGTATGACATTCTCTCGACTTGGCTTCCGACTTCTGGCAGCAAGTCTCGCCTCCCTAGCGTCATGTCCATGGTCCCTCTACACTCCAAGACAAGATGGCACTGACTACCATCTTTCTGGACATCGCCTTTCCTTTGACACGACCCCACACAACTCATCAGCTCCTCACGCTGTCGGTCTTTGATCGTCGCTTCTTTCACTCACTGTTTCCGTTCCGACAGGCACACTCTACGTATACGAAATACTAATAACATATGGGTCGGCGTGCCTTATCCTCGGTATTGTGGCACATCTTCCATACTTAGAGGTATTCCAATCTTGCACTCCTGCGAACAGCCTTCCAAGAAGAACTATTTCAGTTCTCCTTCCCATGAGGTGCTTCCTGCTCCCCTTCGATGACGAGCCCTTATACTGAGGAACAGGTGTTCATCGAATACCGACCCTGAACTTCGACCAATCCTCCCCACTCGAATCTATTTCAATGTGGAGTTGAATATTCCCTCCGGGCATCATGCTTGCGGTGACAAGTCCCCCTCCCCCCCAATGTGCGGATGATAGTCCCCGTATCCCCATGGGCTGTTACCTATCCTACGCATCCTTAGAATTCTAGATCTGTCAACAACGATGTTCACGGCGTCACATATCAAATACTTACAGCTGTCTCAATGGCTACCAACTCTACCCAACGTGACACCATTTCGGCGGTAATACCCTATTCGACTCATTACATGGTTTGGGTCCAACTCGGCTATTTCTCTCTTGCCATTTCGCGCCAGGCAAGGTCCTGCTATACTGTACAAGATACACCGGACTTCGTCCATCGTTGTATTGTTCGCCTACCATACCTTTGAGCGTTCGGTATCCTTTAATATAGATCTTTCCAAGCCGCTCTCGAGCAAAGTCCGTTAACCACGGCTTCATTATCCCACTTTCCCACCGGCTAGCAGTACCTGCCAGTGGTACCGTGAGCCCACCCTTGACGCCATCATCACACCACCGTGGTCACATTCATTCCTACATATATATATTTCACATTCAACATTCAGGATCATCCGTGTCGCGGCCTCAGGGTTTTTCTTCGACAATCATGGACGCCCACCTGGTGTTGTCGGGTGTGAGGAGATGATGATTATCCCGCTCTTCTTCAACTCGTTGAACGGTATTCTGACCAAAGCATCTCACAGAATTCGTAACGACAAGGGTCTGCAATAGCCGATCAGTCTTCATTGAATTGCGGTTACTATAATGAATCTATGGAGAATTCTGACTACCGGATGAAGTGCTCTAAAGCCTCTTCACTTTGCGACTGAAGGACACACTTCTTATTGTCTGCATCTGTATTGATTATCTCCAAGCAGCTTGAGCGCATACCCAACAGAGATGTGCGCATCACGAGCCAGCTGTTCCTGAAAGGATTTGTCAATCCAAACTTCCAGTCCAGGCAGCCATTCAGCCAAAACATACCTACATACGCATTTTCTCCGAATTGAACGGTATTTCTGATGAACTTTGTTTTTTCGCGTGCCTGGTCAATCAGACTCCCCGCCCAGACTTCATACGTTCCAGGGGTACAAAGAGGCACGAACGATGATGTGTGATTGTAAAGTTTATCTCTACGCAGCCCCTTGCGGTCTTTTGTTCTCTTATATCTCCTCTATGCCCTCACGCGTCGCACAATCTGCAAAAGTGATATGCACGTATGTTCTCATACAGTCTCATGAGCCAGTACGCTATCGTCGATATCAAACTTATCTATATCCGCCGTCTATGTGCTCCTTTATGCCCTTAACACCCCAACCCTTTTGAACCTCACGTCGATCCCTGTCGATTCTCAGCCGCGTTCATGCATACAACCCGTTTATCTTCACAGAACCTGCCCCCAGGTGGGTTTTCATCGGCAACATGGACGGTCCGTGTGAGGTACCCTATGAGACCCTGAGCATACCATATGGACATATTATATACCCCACTCTATTCCACTCAGCTTTGTATTCAATTGTAGCGTGCTGCGTAGCCGATTTTGACGGGCGTCGCTCCTTCCTTCTTTTCGCTTCTGTTATCCCCTTCCTCTTCATTTTGCTTTTGAAGCCGGGACTTGCGAGGGTTCGCTCAGGGTCTATCCGGTCTTATTACTCAGACCTCTCTCAGAGACTTGGTTCTTTTGTCGAAATACGGTATAACGCTTTTGATTTCCCCGATTGAGAATCACGTTCAGTCACCGGTGTGATACCCTCTCCCGGGCAAAGTCCTTACCTTGTATCTTCTCTCTTCATCCACTCAGTCCTTTCGGTACAACCAACTTCAGAACAAACCTGGAGTCGAGATGAAGTGTGTGTGGGAGTCTTCCGGGTGATACAGGTAAGGACAGCGGTGAGACGGGGTCGCAGCTTGGGTTTTAGAGTTTGACGAACGCCCTCCATCATCCCGCGACCGCGAGTGGTGCTGGACGTGACTTGATGGTTTGATCTCAGAAACATACGAGAAGTGAGGGGGTATCACTGGACGCTGGACGCTGACAGGGTCTTGGACTCTGAGGACCTCTCTGAATCTGATGTGAGATGTAACTTATCATACAACTGTTGCGACACCTGTATGTACGTACGCGTATTTCACTGCCGGGCCCCTTCAGGACTGGCTCTCGGGCCTCCATCTTCATCTTCTGACGGTGTTCCCGAAGTTGGAACATGTCGGTGACCAGAACACTGAATCGACTGGGAGAGCCAATCTCTGGAGACTCCGGGTAGACTCGGAATTTTCCCCGAGTTCCGAAGCGCGCCTATGCATTGGATCGCTGGTGTGGCATGTGACCGCGGGAATCTTAATGTAGAGAGAGAATATTATGAATAAAATATATTTCCACTGGGATTGAGGAGTAAAATGGGAGAGTATGACTTAGGTATATAAAGATATGTTTTACCCATGAAAATAACAGTAATATCGAGCTTTTTAAGTGAGAGTAATCCTTATTGACAACAATAAATATTACATAATTACTTGCGGTCCCGATTTGGATGGCGCTTAAGCGAAGCGGAAGCCCACACAGTTGGACGTGCAACACACCGTTTTTAAACCGGAAAAAAGCAATTATTGATACTGTACTACATCAGTGACGGCCCTCGGCGGATTTCGAAATGGAGTTCTACTAATTCTGATACTAAGTGGTGATTATCGACGGGGTCCGCGTACAGGTGAATAGGTATGCACTGCGGTGATCATCACTGGCAGTAGGTAGGGTCATGATGACCACCGAGACTATCATTGTCAATACCAAGTTCTAACGAGTCGTATTTGTTACTGGCAGTAATGCTGATACCTCTTAAAGCTCCGAGTGAATTCTCATAGAGTATATATCAAATCCTCAAAACTCACACTCCAACCCACTCGTCCCCCGCTCACCAGTGCACCGATCACTGAGATATGGTGACGCAGTAAACAGTAACAACTCCTCTCTCCCTTTACATCACAATCAAACACAACACATCCCGAAATCGTTAGGGTCCATCATGATCGACCAAACAAAAAACATTGCCTTCAAAGTTTCCAACAACTCTTCAAACTCCGCACCAAACCCACTTGGATCTGAATCAGGAACCCCTGCAAAACACTGGCACTTCGATCGATATGTGGCTATTGGTGGGCGCCGCACTCCAAGGAACCAATGTGGTACTGGTGGTGGTCAGACGTAATTACATAGAACCTTACCTCAAGGCCCATCCACCCGCCCAAACGACCTAGTGGTGGGCGGTGATTGAACGAAGGTCGACTCGGAGGGTTCTGTCATTATTTGATGATTACTCTGTAGCTGTACGATACAATGACCTCTTGAAGCTTGAGAACCCGAGCCTGAGTATGAGTATAGGTGAAATCGCACTTTGAATTTCGAACCTGTTTACGAAAACTAAACAAAACAAAACCAACTCTTCTCAAATTCTACTGTCATTTCTCGAAACTCGAAACCTTGAGTTTGAGCTTGTTGCATCAAACACCAGTGGTCTCGTGAACCCTTAGGTTGGAGTTCTGAGACCCTGTTGATTGTGGTCACTTACGGCCACCAACGAACAAAGTTCAAGCTCTCGATCTCTCGATACATCAGCGGCCTTTTGATGACGATGAAGGGGGAGTTTACTCACGATACATTCATGACAGCTCCTCTTCATGCTTTCAGACAATCCCGAGTGGGGGAGGAGTGAGTACGGCAAGTATATGAATCACCGCTGCCAGTGTTGACGCCAAAACCCTGACATATGGGATCATTTCACTGGTAAAGCTGTAAGAAGCTTAGGGCGGGGACGGCCTTTTTCAAGTTGGTTATAGCTTATATCAATTCAATTCAATTACGTCCACTTGTGGTATTGGCAGCTTGGGGGCGGTGCTTGTTATGGTTTAGTGGGGTTTCTGAAGCTGAAAAGGCTAAAGGCTCGGATATGTATTCAGAGAAAGTGGGTTCGGTATTCTAGAGGAGGTAGAAATTGACCGTAGGACGCACGCGGTGATGAACGCGTTCGCGCTATTTGGTATATGTAGAGTATGAGCGGGGACTAGTAGTTTACTGGTTACGGTCATTGGTTACGGTCATTAAAATAATGAACGACGAGTGTGTGGTATGAATGTTCCGATGTTGAAAGACCGAGCTGAGAACTAATGGAGTGAGGCTCTAGAATTCGTAGACTTCTAGCTAGAGGTTTCATCTGAATCGTGATTTACCGTGAAGACTCGGAGTGGTTTTTAGGCTGGGAAAGGAGAGATGGAAAGGTATTTCCGACGGGAAGATATATAGATTGAGGGCTGAATGTGTTGGGTGCTCACCGCAGTTTTGTTATCCCAGGCTAACGAGAGGTAAGTGGAATGCCTAGAAGCAATAGCTGTTTATAATTAGGTGTGATATAGAAGATATATATGATTATTAGGACAGAACAGAACCTGATTCAAGATTTCCTTCGGCGAAAAGGCAAAAAAGAGTAAAAGAAAACGCCACATTGGATAAAAGAAATCAAGGAGGCAATATTCCACGGAGGAACGTCTGTTGTTGGAAGGGCATGTCCGCCGTTGTAGGTGTAAGTGTGACTGTATAAAGGGGGAGAGTGGAGCAAGGAAGAACGAATGTGCCAGAGATGATGCTGTGGAATATTGTAAATCTGTGGCAAAATTGAGTAAAAGAGACTTTGTAGGCGGTCTCGGCCTCTCGTCCACGGACACCAGAAATCTTACCATTTCCCAAATCTCGCGGGGCACAAGCGAAACCGACGTCGGAGTTATAGAGATAGAGAGGCTCTGCGTGTTGCGGTTGATGCCACGACCACGACGCGACGGCAGGGGCGGTCGGTTGGCGGTGCTTTGTGGCATGTGGAATTGTTGGGATGATATTTTTGGTAAGGGCTTGAGATATCGTCTCCCTCCCACTTCCACTCAACCTGTAACAATTTGCGTACTACTCTTTCGGATTTTTTCGGAAAACAAAACTGGGGTGTAGTCTAAGGCTGGTGGCGGTCAGTGAAAAGATTAAGAGGGGTGGTTCTTTGGCAGAAACGATCCAGACTTGGGTGCCCGAAATCGGGTTAGAGGCGTTCGCTCGCGTGGCCAGCCGTGATCATTTTTGTGGGGAATGTTCGACGGAGCCGGCGGGATGTTTCCGGCAGTTGTGTTTAGACGGCAGCTTTAAAACCTTTTTTTGCTTCATGACACTCAGCTGTGGTTCATGGGTATAGCAGCATACATGGAAAGCGAAAGAAAGTCGAGCGGAGTGAAATCTGGTGGAATGGGGCAGTACCTGTTTGGTAGACCGCAATAGACAGATGCGGGTGGTGCCGAGGGGGCGAGTGTGACAGAGGGCGCTCGGAGATGTCCATGACGAGCACTGTCTTCCGCATGCAGACCATGGACCAGATTCCATACTGCTCACTTCGAATAGATCCTTCTCTCGCTTGGGGCCTCTTTTCCTCTTAATTCTCCGCTCTCACCCATCCGTTCTCCCCCCAACTTCCTCTTTTACCACCAACACCCAGCGCACGACCACCAGTCGTCCAGGTCAACAGTCAACTCGAGCTTTGTGATTACAGTCTCCCTGGATCACCTACCACTACAGTCTACGCTCATCATACCACCACCACCACACACACGCCGCCTCCGTTGGACATTGGAGTGCAACATTCTGACCCTTCGGATTACTACCTACCCAATGAATTCTCTCGATTCCGTCGAACCTCCCGTCGAGGCTCTTATTCCGTCGACTGAGCTCGCGGAGGTGGATGAACGGACGGAGATGATTGAGCAAGTGAGTCTCCGCCTCTTTCGTTCCCACTTGCTTTATACGTCCATTCCTTGTGCTTCTCTGTTACGTTGCTTTATGTGGCATGTGCACTCGCCTTTCCATTCAGTTTCATGATACGTTGGTACTCCGCCTTGCCCGCCAACTTGAAGCCGGCTGCGGTTGGTTGTCTCCACGGAACGGATGTCGAGGAGCAGGTAGAACAAGCCAATGGCAGAAGGATTCATTTTCAGTGTTCTCGGAGTTCTGTGCTTTCTGGCGGAGAGTTACTAGAGATTCTAGGATGTTCTCGAGTTGTGTCGGCGTCGCAGTGTCCACAAACTTTGTGAGGACACCCATGTCATAGCGTAACATCCAAGTGACGTCTCCGGATGGAGTTACGAAATCTACGTTCCGACGTTGTCGGCTACGTAGTCACATAGGATCCCCAAATGTCTCCTTGAATGCCATATTCGAACATGAACCTTGGCAGCCCTGGTCTATAAGGTTTAGACGTCATGGATATATCCCTTTCGAGCCTTTGTTTATTGCAGATGCACTTATCCCAACATTATATTCCTTTTTATAACTATTCTCTCACTCCGCACACCTCCACGGTACTAACTACCTACCTTCTCCAGATATTTGCAAGAGTTGAAGAGGAAAGTGCGCGTCGAGCGCAGCAAGAGGCAGAAGCGGAAGCAGTTGTCGCTACGCTCACACCACAAGAAGCTTCTGAATCGCAAGATGATGTCCCCAATCCCCTTAATACAGTATCTACTGTCAGACAACGTAGACGGGGGAGCGTGTCTGTCTCTAGATTCGGCGAGGTAAGCTTAGTTCTTTCTGTATATTTTCTGTCTTCGATTTTCCAGTCTTGTTGGAACTCCATTCGACGACTCCCATTATTTCATGGAGGATTCCATAGAAAGTCCCCGCTCCACCGGTCTCTTCTTTCAAGAACTTGTAGTTCTAGACTATTGATCTCCGAGGTCTGGTCGGATGGAAGCCTGACGCTGAATCCTATTTTCTATGTGGTTCAACTTATGATGTATATGATGTTGTCACCAGAAGCTGATCTGTACATTCTTCTCGTGACAGCCTACCGAACTTTCACCAGAGCCTATCTTGACAACATCAACTACCCCGTCGAATCGGGCTTCACGGTCGTCGTCTGTTGTAATTCAAAAAGCAACCTTTTACTCCGTGCAGCCGCAACAAGTACGTTTGTCTCATTTCCGCTTTTTAGTACTCGACTGACATTTCTCTTTTTTTTCTAGCACGGTAGCGCGGATTCATTAGCCTCCGAAACGGCCAGCGACCCCGCGAAACTCGTCGAAGACATCCACTCGACGAAGATGGCGACCATCTCTGGCCGCCAGTCACTGTCGAAAGCTATCACACGGCGTCTCTCGCGTGCGCGTTCACGGTCGAAAGAAGTCCTCATCACTGCCAGTAACATCAATACCAGTGTGGTGATTGATGTCGCCGTGACAGAGGCTACTGTCGAAGTGCACCACTCTGACGAAGAAGATGAGGAAGCGAGAGTGGAGCTGGAGCGGCCGAAGAGCAGTGCGGCTGTTTATTCGCCGAATACCCTGAAGAGCCAACGCTCGACGTCAGGGCTGAGGATTCTTGGCGAGAAGGAGAAGACGAGTGGGAAGTGGGTGACGAGTATCAAGGATTTGGGAGCGAGGTGGAGGAGAAAGAGCTTGGCGGTGCTCTCGCCATCGTCGTGAGTGCTATTGAAGAGTGGTTGAAGCTGAATATACCCTCGATTGCGCGTTTTGCTTTCTCCTGGGATCTTGGTTTTTTCAAAAGAGTCTTGATTGACTTTTTCACTCGGGTTTTCTTGCTTGCTTTTGCTTGAATACTTTCCATCGCATCTCCTCCTTTCCTCCCTCTTTCTCCGTCTCCTCTCCCCGTCGCTGTTGCGATTGATGACCATCCCCTCTCCTCCTCTCCTCTCCCGTGCTTACATCGTTCCAGTGTATGATTTAGTGCATAGTGCTCATTGCTCAGGTTCTCGTGCCATCGTTACTCTCTTTCTCCGTCTCTCTGGATTTCCCCATACACCACACCACCCTCCTCTGCTCCCCATACTCTCATTGCTTGCTTTTTGCTTTCGTTTGCTGTGCATATGTACTACACACACACACACACACACACCCTCATATCATCCGCTCATACACCTCGTTATACGAATTTAAACAACTCATACACTCGCTCGAAATATTTTTCTGTCTCGTCTCATAGAAGTTAGATAATTGAAGATACCCAGGCCTCTTTCGCGTTGAGGTCATTGTCCGTATAGTGGGGAGCTGATTACTATAAGCAACGAAATACGTACCGCGGCTTCTTGTTGATTGAACGATTGAACAGAACAGCGAGAACCACGGAGTTCTTTTATTAGAACCACCTTCGACGTTGCGTGTGTGGTGAATTGACAATACCACAACACCTGAAGTAAACCAAACCAGACACTGTACAATGATAACATCAGTTACTCAGTTACTGTACTGTCCTATAGCTATGTTTTGCTCTCCGTCTACATGCTCTCTCTGTTCCTACCCTAGAAACGTTCCCACACGGCCAGATTCCCGATATGTACAGCCATTATGATTTTAGACCTCCATTTGATCTTTCAAAGCCTCAAGCTGCAAAGCTGCACACTCCGAGCGTGTATGTAAAACTCAGTTCCTGGTTACCCGGCCACCAGAAAAAAAGAGCCCTCGGAGGGCCCTGACTGTGATCGGTGATATTGCAAGGTTTGACGGGACGAGAACATTGGTAAAATTGAACAGGTACAATCCTAGGATGTTCCACATGTTTCGCTCTGTGCGGGTGTATGCGTGTCTGGATACTTATTTCTGCTGGATACAGATTAAATATAAATATAGGTAGGCTTCATGCCTGATGGTGCTGACCTCTAATGTCTCTGCAGTTTCATATGAGCTGGTATGAGAGGTACGTGTTCATGCATAGAGCTTTATTGACCGAAATAGATCAACCGGGATGGGCAGTGCCTTGACGAGTGTTCCGGAAAGCCCAGAGATCCCCATGTGGAAGTGTCACTTTGTTGGGATCGGTATTTTGTTGGATATTGAAAATGATGACTTGTTGCTGTGTTGGGTGTTTTATTGTGATTTTGGGTGAAATTGTCGGACTGCATTAGACTACATTTCTATGTAAGTTCACGGGAGTATGGGGAGAGGTGCACCGTGCATGATATTGGGCGGTGGAGAGGAACTGTCTTTGTCTTGTCTTGCCAAGCGAATGAAGATAGCCAAGCTGACCTTCGAAAGCTTCTAACCAAATGTCGTCAAGGTTCGTAAGATTCCAGAGGAATGTAAAGAACCAGAAAGAGTTCAAGTAAGCTTATCAGAAGGAACGATTAGAACTTGCTCTGAATCCCCAGGTTTCCAAGCTCTTTCGAGATGACGGTTACAAGTTGAGGTACAATAACCGGAAGCAACGCGAAACCATGAATTACTGTAAAAATAAGATTCCGCGGCGGCCAACGAGCTCAACGCCCTCAACGTTGAACGTCAACCATCACCGGCATAGTCACCTCCTTTATCTCCAGATTCTGTGATCATTGTCTCAGAAAGTTGCCAGTGAGCGAATTGGATACATATTCCCATCACACGGATTCTACGGACAAACCGGCCAAGATATTTCGCTCCTATTATTCTTCCCTAGTTCAAGGCACACTGCGATAAGTCTTATATCAAGTTCATTCTCCACGATATCGACTTCTCCTGATACCTGTGCAACACCCTCTTCCGCTTTGTACGTTGTGCTTGCTGCTTTGTGCTTTGTGACTTTGCATCGAACTTCCACTGATCGGTCCCCTACCTTGGTGCTTTTTACCTTTAGGAATTGGGCGTATTGGATATTGTCCTGCCTATTACACGTCGTTTACGTCCTAGCATTGCACCGTATACACATACGAACCAGTGCATCCCACCACGATCTTCACGAAATCACAGATCAGCCACTGCTGTCGATCACCCGAATATCCCTATCCCCATCCACACAAGGATCCCACCTATCCCTGTCTATATCTCGACATCTCTGCACCCTATCCCAGTCAACGCCTCCGACATCGTCTTCCTCCGATATTGTTTTGTACCCGGAAGACGTCAACCAGCGAGCTCGGCATTTACACCCCTCACAGCGTTCCGACTTGTGTCGCCCCGTTCGGAGTGAACGCACCACGCTGCCAGAGCTGCCAGACGGTGGAGAGTGGGAATCCGTATTGTCTTTTATCCAACTTTGGACGACGAAGGCGTCAAGCGATCACCACCTGCTCAGGGTCCCACCGGAAGCCACGAACCGTGATCCAGTGAAGGCTAGAAGATTGTGGTTGAGACTTGTCTATTGTCTATAAGTGGGCGAGGGGATCGTGACGGTTGCTCTTCCCCTTTACTCTCTTGAGGTGAGCATCCGATATATCCACTTGTCAAGCAAAGACTAACGCGGGAAGCAAGTGTCTTGTCTTGACAGCTTGCCCTGAAACACGGCTTGCGTTTCTGTCATATTACCATTTCTATTTCCACATCCCCCGGACCTTCTGGTTTCCTTAACACCCTCTCCTTCACGCCCAAACTCCCAGACCCTCACTACGGGGGACACATTAAGACACATTAACGGTGCAACGGTTGATTACGTCCAAGGTGAGTTTCGTACTTTCCCATTACTTACCCATGCGTCTCAGGGTTCTGTCATGCTTCTCCTCCCCCTTGCGAAGTTTCCCCTTCGGGGCCCTATCATCTCAAGTACCGTTTCCTGGGTGCGTTCTCACCCAAAACGAGGTTCATTGGATAATTGAAATGAATTCAATTGTCCTGGGTTTCATTAAGTCATTGGGCCGCTTGGGATCATCTGGGGATCGCAAGGGCAAGGAGGAGAATGGGCGCGTCTGTTCGAAGCTGCAGAAACTGATGTATGAAAAAAGTTTCGTGTGCCAACAGGATTACCTGGTTACTGGGCGTAACGAGAAGTAACAAGAATAGTAACCACTAGTGACCCAGTAAGTACTAACACACTAAGCCACACGCCTTCTTCGGCAGAGCGAGGCGCACTGGAGAGGATTAGGCACTCACATAAGCATTCATAGGGCCGGTTGTAGATTCAGTTGCTTCAGCTTTTCCCGGACAACTGCGAAAGGCCATCTTCTCCATCAACATATCAGCCAGAACGGAGCAAGTTCCTGCAAACTCTCTCCCTCTCCCCTCCTCCCCTCCCTACTTTCTATATACTCTACCCCAGAGTCTATTCCTGTCCCTATCCTCATTGCTCCGGTAGGTATCACATCTTCTGCCCGACCGTCCGAGGAAACCGAAGCTCACTCTGGCTCAAACTTAGCCTCGGCCCCTCCCTTTTCAATAGCCCACAGCTGTCGGAACACTATCATTATCCCACTATCACCCCTTACCTCCACGTTCCTTGTCGCAGCCTATACTCGCCTCTACTCCTCATACTCTTACGTTCGCTCTCCTGCCGCTTCTAACCCATCTCTTCCCCATCTTCCTACCATAACGCCTTTGAAGCAACATTGCTTATTTCACGATTAAGCTTTCAAGATGTCTGTGGATTTCGTAGCGAATTTGCCTGCCATCGATCCTGATGTGAGTATTTGTCGACTTGTTATGTCGTAGTTGACATCTGTCGTCCTGTTCTTCACCTCGTCACGTTCTGCCTTTCTCTACGCTTCCAACTTCTCATTTGCTCTTATATCCAAATGTTGACTCTATTCTCGTAGATTCTCCCAGATTGGATCTACGAGCAAGACACCGACCTCCCACTCTCTGTCGACGATATCCGACGACTTTACCCTGCCTCTGGCTCCACCTCCACACTCACCACACCCATATCCACCTCTTTCCCCCGCCGAGAGCTCAACTTCCCCGAAAACGTATCGATATCCGAGTCGTCATCGCATTCGCTGAGAGCGCCCTCTCCAGGATTGCAAAGCATCTGGGACGACTCCGATGGCGAGAGGGACGGAGATAACGATAACGAAAACGATTATGAAAACGCTCATGAAGGGGATGCCGGTTCGGACTCGGATGACGGTGATGCTTACAGAGATGAGGATGACGAAAGCACGAGGGGACGAACACGCGAGAGAAGGCCAATGAGGGATTCGGGGGGATCGTCGAAGGCTGATCGCAATCACGAACATGTCCAAGAGTACAACTTGGAAGACGACTCGGATGAGGAGGATGAGGATTCGAATACCTTGAGTGATGTTCCCATCGAACCCTTCCGATCTCATCACCATACACTCCAATCTATGCCTTCGATCCCTTCTATCCTCTCCAATCTTCGCTCGATACCTCAGTCGTTTTCACAAGCGGCGAGGACGATTCCATCGATCCCTTCCACGCCTGGGTCTTCAAGTCCAATTCCCAGAATTTCGAATGTTTCAAGTCCTATGCCTTCGTCTTCTCGAATCTCACATGCACATCTAGCCTCGTCTTCGACATCCCCTTCGTCACCGCTCCCCCCACTACCACCAGTCCCAACCTCACCACCTCCTTATCCCCCAGTATCGAGGTCATACACATCCACCCCGCTCTCCTACTCCCACTCACAATCTCCCAGTCCCGCACCACAGTCACAACCACAATCACGGCCAGAACAAGAACCAGAATCGACATCTCATCATCCCTCACATCTCCTTGCAACATATACCTATACCCTGTCATGTACATACCCATGTCTTTCTGGCCTCTTGGATCCCGTCGATCCCCAGCTTCTTTCATCACCATTTGTCGTCTTCGCCAACATGTGCTATAAGTCCGCTGTAAAAAGGAAACCCGCACGAAGACATATGTCTAGTTTGTCCATGTCCAGGATGTCGGGACTTCAGAGTATGCCTGAGGATCACGATGACGAGGATGAAGACGAAGAGGAGATCGAGGACTTCTACGAAATCCCAGAACCAAGAGACATCGCTCGAGCGGAGACGATTACCAAACGATATTCTGTCGAACTACCTCCTCCGCCAACAGAAATAGGTTCCGCATCTGCATCAGGGTCTGGCCTACCTCTACGAAGGTCAGTGAGCGACGGTCTGGTACCAACGGGTGGTAAGCTACTGGAAGAAGACGAAGTAGTGAGTGAAGAGAGTGAAGATGAGGATGAACCTGAGCTTGTCTCACCCGTTCAGGTGGCTTCACATTCTGCACCCTCCGTGTGGAAACATGGGCATGAACATCAGGATTCTTCCATTTCGGCGTTGTCGTTAGCTGGTCCTGGGGATGAAGTCAAGCAACCGCTAAGATTCGTACGTACTGTCTACTCTCTTCTGTCTATGGCTTGATGGCAGTGGCTGATTGAGGATTCTCTTCTTTGCTTCTTTTAGTCTCCGGATTCAGCCGCAGCAGCAGAAGTCATCGGCCTCTTCCTCCAAACACCATACAGCGCAGCACACAAAGATTCAATAGGCGGATTCCCGGTTCGTACCCAACCCCCGACGAGAAAAGAGTGCAATGAGCGAAGTCATGGGACGGTCAAGGGTCTGTTCAAAGGGTTGCAACTAGGGTGGAGAGAGAGGATACAGGGATGAGAAATTGGGTCACTATTTTTCAATAATTTCGCAACTGGCTATCAAGGCACACCAAAACCGACATTCGTGTCTCTCCAAGACTCGCGCTATCATTGTTGTTCGATTCATTCAACATTAGTGTGGGTACGAAACACGATTGCCTCTGAGTCTGTGCTGGTGTTCCGACTCCAAAAGGATCAGTGGGTCAGGGACATTCAACTCCCGCCTCTGCCTCCCCCGCCCCTCGAACACTTATCAAAGTTGATATGCATTGCCTCCTTCTCATCCCGACTCCTCTGGTCTCACCTCACTTTATCTCTCACCTTCGGCTTGCCCATGGACCTGATTCTTGATACTGGGCTTGTGTTGCTATGTCTTGTAATTCGTGCTACTTGTATTACTCAATATCTCTGATGTACGATCGTCTCTCTCCATCCATTTATTCTCATCTACCGCATCTCAATCTCTCGTCCTACCCCCTGTGTCTGATATTCCACTCCATTTTGCTATCTCACTATCTCATCTCATTTTCTATTCCACGACCTGTCTCGTCGCACGCGTATTTTTTGCATTTCACCCTTACTAACATTCACACCTGCTTGTATTCATCATTTTCATCTTATTCGTCTGCCTTCTTCACTACTTGACTGGGGATGGATCCATTCTCCCTACCCTGACTGATTGATTGTCTGAAAACCATAGTAAATTCGCTCTATTCGTTCTATTGTTCTCATTTCCAATATTCTCATATCCTAGTATTCGCGCTTTCGTGCTACCCTGAATCTGTTACGTATAACCTCAAAATACTTCGTTCCCCATAACCCTCCATCCTTAATTACGTACAGTTTACACTTCGTCTCGCAACCTGGTTGATATGCACCCACACTCTCTGTTGCACTCTGCGAGTTCAGAGACGATGGCTCTGTTATCTCGTCTTGTCCCATTACATCCTTGCTTGTTCTTGTAACGGTTTATTAAAAGTAGCTGTGTAATAAATCCTTCTCTATATGTTTGTGATTTCCATACCTCAAGCTCGCAGGTGCGCAAGCAAACATGAACACCGAATCACGTATAGACTCGTCACAAAACCTCAAAACAGATGGCACCACCCACTACTGTGCATCATTAAACACCCACTTGACTCTCTTCCCGAAAAGCTTATACAAAGCCTCACTAGCCTCCCTCTTATCCTTCTTCTCCCCTTCAATCAACACATCGTTTAACCCAATCGTGAACATCCCTTGGAACCCTGGAATCTTGAGACGGAGAGAATCCGAAGCGTCTTTGGCACTCCCGCTGATGAGCGAGCAAGCACGAATTTGGCTCACTCGACCTTGCGTGGGGACATGTTTGGCGGTTTGAATTATGAGTTGGGACTTTGGTGAGTATTGTGTAGGGTTATGGGGTTGTGTTTGTGTCAAAGAGGGTGAAGTAGGTTTGATGTTGTTGAGATTATGACGAGTAGCTTGAAGTCCGGGATTAGACACGGGTGTGGTTTCGGGTGGTGGGATGACCCACATTCGACGGACAGTACGTGCTCGAGAGGTAAGCACCAAGTTGATGATGCCGTATCCTATACCTAGGTGGACCAAGGCGAGGGGGAGACGATGGTAGAGAGGTCTCAAGACCCATTTTCGTTCTTCTTGAGGTTCAGTGGAACCTGACGGAGAGTTAGGTGAAGGTTCGGGGAGGTCCTCGAGTTTTGTCCAGTGTCGCAGCGTTAGCTCTGCTGCGCTCACTCTAAGATTTCAGAGAGAAGACGGCAGAGGAAGCCATACAGCAGATCCCAGGAATATTCAAGTTTGAGCAAGTGACGAGCCAAACAGCGGTAATTTTCAAAGCAACAAAGCAGCCAGCAGATCATAGAACAGGACAGGGCAAAAGTATGATGTCAGACCAGCTAATCAAACGAATAAGTCAAAACAAGTACGAACGTTACGAGGACATTGATGCATACCAAAGTATAGGTATACCGCGACCAGATTGGTAGTTTGCGTTCGTAGAAAGGTTTGAGGCCGCGTAAAGCAGAAGGATCTATACCTTGACGGAGCAATGAAGTGTCTACACTTGCTCGTTTTTGAAGAAAAGACCTAACGACTGTTCGAAGGGCCTGCATGGTATCGTAGGTGGCGGTAGGATCGGTGTATGTAGCGTCAATTCCCTCAGTCGATATGTTTTGCAATATCGGCGCTCCCGGTTTTCCATATATGGACCTTCAGTAAATCTATACAAATATCATATGCCTAAATGAATTCCGACGAATCCGGGTTCTGAACTTCTAGCCTTTGCTTCTCTTATTGTGTAACTCAGCACTAGTACCCGAACTTGACCCGAACCATATCTAAACGACGATTGCTTTCCGCTGCGTACCTATTCTTGCACTTCTTGGAAGTTCATAATATGCAGCGGGGTTGTTCGCATAAGGAAGTACTTACTGGCAGTTTTCCTTAGGCAAACCAAGACTTTCTCAAGGAGATAAAGATGCTTTATGTATCCCGAGCGATATCGAATGTTGCTCAAGATTTCGTATCTATTTTGGACGCCGGTTGGCATCGTTTTGAGGAACGAGACCATCTGGTGAGAATGCATAGCTAAGTGGCGAGACGATCTCACCCTCGGGTGGTAACCGTGACGGTAGCTACTCCGTTTAGCTTTCGCCGCAAGGCGCAACATGAGTACTCGATATGTTGCCTAGACGGTCGCGTTCCTCTATCAATCTAACATGGTTATTGGTTCCCTAACAACTATAAGGGTCTATTTCCCACTGGTAGCTGAATGCTTACCACACCCTTCCCGTTGGTAAACCACAAGTACCGCTAGTAAAACGTAAGCCAAGGTCCGTCTTTATCTTCTTGCCGTCTCTTGCTTCGCTCAAGCTACCGTGAATCCCGACTGTTCTTTTTTGATTGTCATAGGTGCTACGTAATACATACTCGAAACTCCTCAGTTATATAATGAGCGGCGGGTTACTGAGGAACCGTAAGGTTTCCTCCCTTTCCCTCTCAACACCGTCAACCATGTCCCCTTCAGCACCCAAACAAGCCACGATTGACAATTCCATCGGGAAGGCGGTAATTCTCCCGTCCTCTTCGATGCCTTTTGTGCACTGGGAGAAATGGGGTAGTAGCGTCGTCCATAATGTCTACCATACGAACGATACCGCAGGCGTCCTCGGTCATAAACCGGACGGACAGTTGGTCGATGAAATCAAGAGAAACCGTGGAACTATTGGCCGTGACCGCCCACCAACACGAACATTGGATATGGAACCTGGGATGAAAACTGTTCGTCTTTCACTTATTCTATGCTCGACGCGATGACCCAACTGTACGACAGAGTCCTCTTTGGTCGTGGTCGATTGATTACGGCGTTGTCTTAAAGGGGAATGTGTTGGTAGACCTTGTGGATGGCGAGTCGCGGGAGGTGAAGGAAGGTGAACTCATCCTACCACGAGGGTCCGTCCTCACATGGAAGAATATGTCTACAGAGTGGTGTAAGATATGTTTTGTGTTGAAAGGTAAGGGTTTCTGACGTCCTCTCACGATAGCCCACTTGACGTCTGTGACTTGCTGCGTAGAGCCTAGTCAAGATTCTCATAGTACCCTACCGGACAACTTTGATCATGGAGGTTGGTACCGTTCGGAAGATATAGACGTATGTCTCAAGCTTTTCAAATTATTTGCGTTAGTGATCGTTAACTCTTCTCAGGCTAGATTGACGGTTGAATTGCTCCTGGGAGAACTATAATTGTCTTACTTACACTGCTATTCTTTACTCTATACTCTTATATTGGACTGGACATTACATATATTCGCTCATTTTGGAACCGAGTGAACGAATCGACTTGCCGTCATTTAGGTCCACTAGCCGTTGGCATTAGGTGAGTGATCCCTTCTCAGTTTGTTTCCTACTCATGGAAGTACATAATCGGACGGACTAGGAGTTGGTTTAACCATTCTTAGGTCGATTGTAGAAGGACTCCTTCATTCCTCTTCGTTCCCAAACTTACGAACTTACATGTCTTGTTCAAGGTCGGAATCCTGTGACCCTAACTCGATGTCCCAATGTCATGATGCAGCCTTTGCCTGTATGAGTCTTACCCTTACCCCAGGTTTATTCATTGACGATGGTACTAATCAAACTATAAGATGACCCCTTTAGTCAAGTGATGACAGGCAAAGAACCGACTAGTGTTGTGCCTCCAGACGTCCGGTCGTCAAGTGCAAACAGGGTGTCCTTGACTCAGCAATGTATTCAGGATTGCGTATACCTTTCACACGCGTCATATCAAGACTATCGTAGCCTATAAAGCGCGAGCAAGTGGGTACGTCCCCACAGTTTCACCATCGTTCTCTCCACCACTCTCAACACTTGACATGGCAGATAGACCCGCACCTCCTATTCCTTTCCTTCCCGACGTCCGCCGCGTGATCACCGGTCACGACTCTGAGGGCAAGGCTATAGTAATCAAGGACGAAGTTGTAGAACCGACATTTTGGAGTCCCCAGGGCGTCAATGCGGTTCATGAATTCTATAGAACTGAAGAAACTCCTGCGGTAATCGACTCAGAAGTCACAGGAGAATGGGTAGATCACATTGCTTCCAAACGCGCACTTGTGAGCCCGAATGGATCCACCTTTCGGTCTATTGATCTGGCCCCCGGCGAGGTTGTCGTACGTGTTGTTTCAATCATTATTGCTACCTGGGAGGCGTTTTTAAGTATACATTTCTAGCCTATGCACCGTACAGGAAGCATTGATTACGCGATTGTGGTCAAAGGTTCTGTCGTGCTTGTATTAGACGATGGGGAACGACGTGTTTTGAAGGAAGGAGATGTTGTGGTCCAACGAGGGACTAATCACAGTTGGATAAATGAGACTGATGATTGGTCTCGCACGTATTTTGTGGTGATAGGTAATGTTGATCAGCAAAAGTCGATATTGTTTTCTAGTTGTGTTGACGGTATGCGTTTTAGACGCACAACCTATCAAGGTTAAGGGAGAAGAGTTACTAGTTGTCAACATTGATCCTCAAAACCCGCTCAAGGTGGATAGTGCCAAGTGAATAATTTGAAAATTAATGCAGTGTAGCTCATTTCAATGGAGGACCAAGGTTTTTTGATTTATGTGCTTCCTACTCAGAACCTCGGTAGTGATTGATTTCGGAGGGTCAGATGATAAGTTCTCGCTCTGTAGACTTAGGTCTTCTAACTTTCGACGCAGGGTCCAAATAAAAAACTGCCAAACTGACGACTTGGAAGGTAGGAACTGACTGTAAATTGCCGTTTATTTTTAGGTCAGAGGCTTCCATTCACTCACGCGATGCCCACTGCTTTTCCAATAAACTCACCTCAGCATGTAACGTCGATCACCTGTCTCATTCTGGTCCTAGGGATCTTCCGAACCATGCAGACTAATACACCGCTGGATACAACCTACTCGGAAAAACATCATAGCGGTCCGTCATCAGCCAATCGAGGAGAACTTTGGCTGGCCTTCCGAGACGGCTAATGCCGATGTTCGATTTTCCATAGCGCTGGTGCATTGTAGATAGTTAGTCATTGATATATCATGTTATAGAGCGCAATGCGCCATCTTACAACGGTGAACAATCACTAGATAGCCAGCGCCGTACGATTCACAGCTTTGGGGTCCTATGGACAGCTTTGGCAGGGTTTCTAAATACTCACATTGGCGGTCCGAACCGGCGGTCGTGGTTTCGATTCGTACAAGTGGCATATATACTAGTACTAGTATTGTATTCAGCTCACTCAGGCTGCCACGCTCAGGCTCAACTTGAACAACTTCAAGTTCAAGTTCAAGTTCCCGTTCAGACTCGCATTCGGCCTCAAACTTGAAATCAAGATGAAGCTACTAAGCAATTCAACAGAGTGGGGATTGGTGTGATGTAGGTAAGGACAAATCAAGAACCTTTAGGACCGGCCTACTACTACTAGGAGCCTGAGAGATTTACTAGTGGTTACAGTCACGGTAGTAATGCTACACTAGTAGTACTACTACTAAAGATCGCGGAGATGACGGTGAGACTCGGAGCAGGCATGACAGTACCGAGAAGCATTCAAGTTCGACCGTAAGTAAGTATTTTTAATGTTTAAGTGCTCGAGTTCTCCCTGCAGATCGCCATACATCACCATGGGATGTATTCTCATGATATGCTCCGGCGAGCCCTCTTCGCAGGGTTCTAAGGCCGGTAAGTCATCGATATCTGAACCAGTCGACACCGTCTCTAATTCACTCACTTCAACATCCCTCGCTCTACCACTAGCATTCGCCATCGAAGCCACTACCTCGTGATCCTCGTCTTCACGGCTGCGGCGAACACTTGTGCGGTCCGAGTACAGCGCGAGTATTGCGGGGCGCAATGTCGTCCTCATGAGAGCCGCTGTCTCGCTTGCCATGTTGGCATGTTCCCAGAGAACTTTCGCCGAACGTTCGTGATACGTGATCCCTTGCTGCATGGTTTCAAGCAACAGTCGTAGTGTGCCTAGTATGGATGGATGAATAAATGAGACTCCCCAAAGGCTCGCCGACTTGAACATCTAGTACGCACTATTCAAACTGGAAGGGGGTTCTTCATTGGGAGGGATATTCTCTTTATTCTCACCATTCTTCTCACTGACACAGTCGCCTGCATCAGTCAAATAAACAATTAGTTCAATGTATGACAGGTCCCATCTATGTCACTTGCCGAGTTCCTCTTTGACAACGTCAACCGTGACCTCGCCGTGTAGCACATTCGGGCTGACCTGCTACACAACAAATAATGGTGAGTTATTTTTTTGATATTTCTGAGGCATGTACTGAGACTACTTACCGCCCTTGTATCCCCAGGCGTAGCCGGAGTCACATAAGGACTGACCGGGTCGAAGGCGCGGGTGACATCAACAGGTTCCCCCTCGGAAGCATAGAATCTTCCGTTCTTCCACTGGAAGCGTGAGGATAGGACATCAAATTGCTCACGCGTAAACTCGAGACTCGCTTCCCACTGTGTGTCAGTGGTTTGTGAGTCAAGAGCACCTCCGCCTGTGAAAAACCTGCAAAAAAAATAATATTAGTACGAGCCGCTATATATCACAGGTGATTAAACAAACTTACGGTGTCATTTTAGCCTCTGCATCTGATGCGGCCTTGCGAGTAGGACGACTTGAAGCACTGGCGGGGCCATCATACAACTCGTCGATTTGACTGCCGACATCAGCGTAGTAGGTGTCTGATTGGGTCTCGTCTTGTGAATCTGGACGGTAAGTTTGGTCATCGTATTCTCTCATCTGCCACGCCATGGTGACTTTTAGTATGAGAACAACAATGTGAAGAAAACCCGTTCCAAAAAAATGCCAGTTATAGGTTGGTGGCTGGAACACTGGCGGATATCCCCGACAGAGGACCGATCTCACTCGCAATCGGTTCACTTCACCTCCGAGTCCATTGAGGGACTCGGCTCATGAACTTATCCAGAGTTGCTTACTAGTAGGCAGCTTTCCAAGTACAGTAAATTGTCATGGGCCGTTCTGTTGTAGCTACAGAGGAACTGAGACTAGAAATATATCTCATTATAAAGTATCATAGCCAAGTGTATCATTCAACATGTCAGTCAAATGTTGATCGCCATCGTCCTCCAACCCATTACCGTCTAAATCATTGTCTTCGTCATCCAGTCCAACACCTTCCTCATCGTCTGCATTGTCCCCCTCATTATCGTCCTCTTCGTCCTCTTCATTCTCCTCTTCATCCTCCTCTACGTCATCTTCTCGTCCTCCGTTGTCTCTGCCATCCCCCGTCAGCCCGTCACCATCCATATCAACATCGTCCCCTATGTCAAGTGCATCAACTCCCTCAGGTATTGGATCGGCCACGTCTACAGAGACGACATGACCAATGCCGCCCCCTTTGAATCGCATGTACATGTCCCTATCCACGAAGCTAGAATTGATGAGTAATTACATGACCACCCAAAAGTAACGGGTGTACTGACTTGTTGACATAATAATATTTCCAAAGGGGCAGTCCCTCCGAGACGGCGGATTGAGTGTCAGTGTACATCTGCTTTCCATGCGCAAAGGCGGGGATGAGATGAATTCCTCGAATGACATCGTCCGGGTCAACAAATCCGCATGCTGAAGGGTCGTCTATTGACATCGGCTCTAGGCGATGCAATCGACGGTAGTGGAAACCAGCCTTGTGAGAGGTATCCCGTTGATACCAGTGCACCCAGAGGAGCTGTACGGTGTGAAGAGTAGGGTCTTGGCCTGGCAAGACATGCACAACTTCCGCATGGTAAATACCTAATACACGTGCATATCGGAATGCGTGTCCAGAGTCAGATGTACCTGTTGACGGGTCAAAATCCAGAGAGACAGTCATAATGTCAGCGTGCTTGTTAGGGTTAATAATATCGTAGTCTCGTCGCATGTCATAGCTTGTATAGTTTACCTGCATTGTTTTGTGTGCAAACATGCGGCCACTTACGATCTGCACTTGCGCGCGTTCATGCGAGGTGTAAACCGTTCCATCATCCACCGAGTCAGGGAAACGAAGACGTGAGACTAGATGGTTGAGCAACTTTCCGTGGACATCCTGTTAATTCTGAAGTGTCAGAGGTAACAGAAGAGGAATGTAATTGAGAGTTGTACCTGGAATCGAAGGTCATCACAGTGATTGAATTCAATAAGTCGAACAGGGAAGTTGCGTGAGGGTGAAATGTAATGGTGGTCATTGATGGACTTCTGGGAATTGGACTCCTTCAGTTTCGTGCGTTCTGACCTTCTCTGAGCTAGAGCCTTTTGTAGTATGCGCTCGCGTCGATGTATCCGGGCAATTTGCCGTGTTGCATCGATTTTATTGGTGCGTCGGTAGTAGCGCTTCACGCTTCGATGCTCAAGCTCTCCCTGTTAAGTGGTATTCAGATTCAGTACGATGAACAAGGGACTGACAAGATAACTGGTGAATATCTCACAGGTTGTGTGGAGTATGAGTCGGTCGTACCGAATTGGATGATTTGGTCCACGTAGTCTCCCATCGCATGTAGCTTGTATGTTTTTAAGTGAAAACGCTTTGACGTCTTCGGAGCTGTAGGAGTGGCTGATTCTGGTTTCTTCGTACTACGATTCTCGCCTTGCTTTGCTTGACGACGCAATCGAGCCGCTTCCTCTTTCGGTAGCTCCCTTGTATCATAGGCGGGGCATACATGGTTGGTAAAGTGGCGAATACGAATACCAAATTGGCGAGTGAGCTCGCGCAGATTCGCCACCGAAGAGGTTGTGTGAACGCGCAGTTTTGCGTTGGCATGCCACTCTGCAAGGACAAACAGCAGGTTCTGAATGGCCGTATTGTGTACGCTATCAGGTAATAGACCTTCGATGACAGGCAAGATGCACTATTCAAAGAGCGAGTCAGAATCACTCACGCAAGGAGAAAATATCAAAACTTACCTGCAGGAGGTCCTCGAAGTCTCTGGCTGCAAGCTTCTTCATGCCCGAAGCATTCTGGTGGAACGCTCGAATTGTTGAGCGGCCAAAAGTTGATACTTGACGGAATCTATGGTTGAGATGTTGAATAAGATGCAAGCCTGAGCAGGTGGAATGAAAATAGACTAACCGTTCATTAAACTGTTGTATGCCATCACCACCAAGGGAGACTAGAATTCGAACCAGGTGAATGAAAAGTGCTTTCCATACTCCGAGCTCGATTTCATGCAACAAATCAACCACAAAGAGGGTAAAAATATTGATAAAATCACCGAGTCGCTTGCTAAATGTATTCTTACAATAATATATCGATTAAAACTCAATTAAGGGGAGAGTAGTAATAGAAAGCTTACCGTTGTTGGAACATATGACAGCGGACTGAGTAGTCCTTCCACAACCGCCGACTTAATACCCTTTCCTTTGTCATAAATCATCGACCGTGCTAAACGGACGCGCTGTTGAAAGGCGTAGTCGCTGATTCGCTGTAGGTTCTTTCGCCGAGCAAAGTCGTTTGCGGTGCCAATATCCTTGATCTGGTCCTTAGTCACAGTGCACCGGACACAAGGACATTTACCGAGGTTGCGTACGGTTGCAAGCAATACTCTATAAATAGTATCAATCAGTGAATACAAGCTCAAATTACACGCGAAGAGAGAAAGATACTCACTTTTCAGGATAGTCAGCAGAGTAGGTGAAAAGGCGAGGGTAGAGACGACGTATAATACCATCGGCCATTTTCAACACGATCCCATGCTTATACGCCATCAGAAAATCATCGTCTAGCACGATGTCGAGCACACCATGCATCAGTTCTCGTCTGCAGTGAGTGAGAAGATCAGCTGATGGTCCCTCTCCTGTGAGCGCAAGATACCAGTCATGAAAGTTATCGGGAAGCTGAAAACATGCAAACGTACATGTCAATTGGTGGACTAGTCAATAATTTAAATTGCTTACCTTCGGGATGTACGCCACATGATGACAACTTCCCGACGAGGGTCGTACACGTACATACTTTGACTGGTTCCCAAAATACATGTACAGAGGCCAGAGAGAGGCACTTCCGAAACTGGCAAGGTGTGTAGAGTCTGAATAAAGCATAAGACCGCAGACGATTCTTTCTAAGGTGCAATCGGGTTCGGGTGGCTGCCTCTGAAGTGTCTCGTAAGCCTCGTTAAATGTTTCGCTGGTGTATAGCTCGCCATAGACCTGTTCATGAGTGCCCGACTTCCCACGATTCCAATATTCGCGAAAAGGGACATATTGAAAGTCGGTCGAGTCAGGACTCGACCAGACAGTCTTGATGATTTCCGTGATCGATCGATGGACTAAACCATGGACAGCGAATGTAGCAGCAGACGAATTGTCGTTCGACTCAGAAGAAGAAGAATGAGATATTCCATTGGGAATAAGGAGTTCGACAGGTGTCTCCTGCCATCCGTCGCGGAGGTGTGCAATGTACTTGTCAATGCGTTTCGTTTCGAAGTGTGCATCAAATGAGACTAGCTCGTTTGGATCCAAATGGCGAATGACGGTGTGGACAAGTTTGTTGGTGTCCTCGAGGGATTTAGTGGGATTTGCCCAATGCCACTCCATGATTCTTTGGGACGAGGCATTGGAGCACTGATCAAGTACCTCAGGTGATTTATTCGATACTCCGTGAGTTGGACTTGGAATGATCGACGTAGTGTTTTCGACACGGAGACATGGTGGAACTCGAGAAGCCGGCTCAACAAATTGAATTGGTGTGGGGGAAAAACGGGTACGGGATGCTACAGGCACTGCAGATAAATACTTGCAGTAAAGTCCATAGCGATCAACACGCGTGCTTCGCTCTTGGAATTCAGGAAGAGGGTCCTCAGGAGGGGCAGGTGCTTGAGTAGGTTCGAGAATGGCATGCGCCTTGGGAAGCTGTTGCTCAAGAACCTTCCAGGTAGCACGTTTAGTACGTCGTCCTCGTCCCAAGACAAGAGGTTCGGGTATCTCGGGCTCTTCCAGAAAGTCGGAAGGTTCAATTTCATAAGGCGGGTCCACTTGGATGGGCGTATCGGTAGGTGTGGTCTCTGGCGGGAGCCTTCGTGTGCGTGTCCTTGCTTGGAGAATTGTTCTCTTTTCGGATTCGCGAGCCTCGCGTTGTTTGCGTGTCAGTTCTTGAGCCCTGACACGCTCGTACTCGCGACTGAAACTGCACTTCGACTGGTGTACATTCAGTCCTTTAGATGTGTCCGATCCGCCTCGTTTACATGTCGGCACACATGGGTACTTCCATGTCTTCCGTTTCAACATCACTTTAACAAGGTGAGGTGAGAATGATTTTTGACGGCCAGATCAATTTATATAGTGCTTACCAGTGCCACCAACGGAAAGGTGTATGCAGTACACAAGGAATGGAGGACTTAGAAAAGATCGCTGTGACCGCGAGTTTCCCAAAAAGGAGCATGGAACCGGAATCGGTTCGATTGTCATGAACGATCTTCCGAGTCCGAGTCATCCGAGTCCCCTACAGGTGAGCTGGCTCACGAATTCTGAGTCAGCAACTGTATATGACATGCAAACCTTATTGTAGATCATCCACGAACCTCCTGAATTTCGGAATTTTGCTTGTCGCGACCTTGAGAGAGATTATCTGGCCGTTCCCTGCGACGCAATGCGGACCCCGTCAATTAATCCACCCGCCGCACGCAAAGCAAGCACAAGAAAAAACATACCATTGGGTTCCAAGACACCTTTAGGTCATCCCTCATCAACAGGTCGACGAAAATCAACGCCAAATGCTACGACGCATGGTTCCGAGTTGCAACCGTCGACACCACGGCCACCAGCCACTCCGAGACCTGTTCCAGTAAACAGCAGGGTGCCGCAACCAGAACGACTGGATCACGTTCGACATACTCCGGTGCCGTACGGCTATGGCGCTTCGACGCCTGCTCATAGCAGCTCGACGACAGCACCGCAACCTACGTCTACAGGTCTTGAATCAAGTGTCACGTCTAGTAATCGAAATAGTGAGTACTCTGACATCTCCCTGTGAAGATGAAATAAATACTAGTACCTCTTCTATAGATGGATTCGAGATGACTGAGGATGAGGACAAGTAAGTTGTTATGTCTCATCTCACCTCCGTAAACATACGTACTCACATGGCCATCAGTAACATCAACCCCAACCTGGACAACAACATCTCACCGAATGAAGCTCAGGATGGCGGAGATTGTCTGATCGATGAAGAGGATGGTGAGGGGGAGGAGGGAGAGGCGTCAGAGATAGACAGCCCTTTTTCTGACCTGTCGAAAGAAGACATATCTCATTACGCACGCATCTTTGCCCGTTTAGGTGGCGTTTTCTCAGCGGTTGGTGACATCGCAGAGACAGGGAATTCATGGGAGTCGGACTGCAGAAAATGGGTGTCCAGACGTAACAGGTTGCATGCGAACATGTCAGAATTGGATTCTGAAGCTTCGGCTCCATCAGATGATGATGACGATGATCCCCGGGACCTGTCTCTGTATAAAAACGAGTGAGTGACAGCTTGAATTGAACTTACCACTTGTGACGGATTTGAAGTATCATTATGGCAGGTTTCGTCACAAGCTGGAAGGATGGCTCATCCTATGCAACATTGTGCCCAATTTCCGAGAAGGAGTTCGGCACTACGTCGCCCGAGGACATAGCGTGAAGCGACTAGGACTTTGTACGGCGGTAAGTACAACAGCTGCCTGTTCGGGATTTGACGATGTTCATCAGAATGTTCGATCTAACCGCAATCTCATCAGCTTCAAAAGGGCATCGGTGTCTGTCGTGGGAACGACACCAGCGACATCAAGCAGAATTGTATCAAGTACGTTAATTTGGGTTTTGAACGCATTGACCCTCCTCTGCCCACCGACGATGAAGAATCCAAGAAGTTCCGAGGATGGGCACATCCGACGTTAGCAGCAATGCTGTTACCACTCAAGTATGCCATAACTGATGAGTAAGTGATTCTTTGGGATAAATTCCGAAACTTACCACTCCCATGTTATTGTAGCAACATCAATTCAGCAACAACTCGTGATGGGAAGGTTGAGACCCATCACGACATCTTCCCTCGGTGGCTATACCCTCATGATCAGGTGTACGTCCCCAAAGATGAGAACGAGGGGCTGTTTAAGGGATATTTCCTCATCCGTGTAAGTGCTAACTTTTAACCCATCTCTACCTGTACTTATTACATCCATACGCTATATCTAGGTTCTCCGCAACCTCTACACAGGTTACCGCTCAGTTCGAAATGGTCCCGATAAGATATCAAAACGCTCGCGTGCACAGAACGCTGCTCAACGCATGGGTGTCTCGGAGTTGACAGTGCGCATGATCGCGTATGGTTGTTGTCAGGTATGTTTTTCGACGTCTCTGGTAACATATCAGCTATAACTTACCGTGACGTTCGTCATCGTGCAGGCCCAGTTTGCCATCAATAACCAGGGACGATGGGACGAGTCGTACTACGATTTCGACCTCAAGGACTTCTACTGGAATGTAGTAGAGCTTTTATCAACGGGAGATGAAGGGGCCAAAGCAGTGGCATTCCTCAATAAGTAAGTACGCTTTTCCGTCTTGCTCGTAACATTCATACTAATGAAATTCTATTTAGTCAGGTCTTTGGTGTGGCTGTCCCCGAGCATGCACGCCTGTCAGGTTCCGAACGACTTTTAGCTCAACGCACTCAGGTCGTCTAGTGCAACCAATACAGTAGCTCTCCTATGTAGACAATTCAAAATAAATATTCTTTTTTTGCCCCAATTTTCCGAGTGAACCAATTTTAATATCTGATCATACCAATGCTCACAGTGCTATCCAATTCAACACATGTAATTTCGTGATGTTGTAAAGAGTTCCATAGCTTTATAATTTACAGATTGCAATATATAAGGAGGCGGGTACATATATTGTAATCTGAGACTCATCAAAGCATTCCGCGACCTTACAATGGTCTCATAGGCCCCAAAGCGTACATCGGAAACAAGCTTTGGGAACGCGCGGGGTAGGTGGATGTTCTTTCCACAGCTATGCCCCTCGCGAGCGTCAATGCGTCCAATGCTCGCTATGCGCACCTTACACAGCTATGAAAAGTCCTCACCGATTCGCTGATGGTGCAACTGATGGCGGGCCGTCGAATATGAAGTGAAGCTTTGACGAAGATTGTCCATCGTCATGGACTCCCGCACCTCCCAGCCAGCACGCGTCGTATATAAAACATTCACGTTGCAGCATGACTGCTCCAGGCAGCAGTCGATTTCCCCAATATGTTGCTTAGATCTTTCCTTACACGAATTGTCCCTCCTGTAGTGACTCTGGTTGGAGTTACAGCTAATCCACTCGCTTCCGGTACTTGTACTCTGACAGCGAGTGGCTCAGACGATGCTCCTGCGTTTTTGAAAGCCGCTGCTGACCCGTCGTGCTCTACGGTTACTATCCCTCAGTCTACGACTCTGAATATCGCTTCTCGCTTGAATATGACTGGTCTTGCTAATAAACATATCGTTCGTTCCCATGTTAAAGATATTTTTAGTGTTACGTGCTGACCCTGTTTTGATATAGAATCTTGAAGGAACTGTTCGTTTCAGCCCAGACTTACCTTACTGGGAGGGAAATGCCTTCTCTTTCCCATTCCAGGAATCTTTTACTTTCTGGTTACTGGGTGGAAGTAATATCATGCTTGACGGTGGGGGCACTCTGGATGGTGCTGGTCAAGCGTGGTACGACGCTTTGTACGTACTTGGACGTGTCTCCTATTGTTTTGCTCATAGTGCTGATGTGTGATGAAGTGCAAAGAATAGCAGCTTGTCACGTCCCATTATTTTGACCGTCTACCAAGCTACAGACATTACGGTGCAAAATATCAAGATGATCAACTCGCCCATGTGGTTCAATCTAGTACGTACTTTCTCATTTCATCTTTTGTTATGACCTAGAGTAACGTAGGTGTGCTCATCGGTAGGTCAATGAAGGCAAGAGGGTAACGTACCGCAACATCACTATCTCTGCGGCCACTACTTCGAAAAACCCTGCTAAAAATACTGATGGATGGGACACATACCGGAGTGATAATGTGATTATTGCGGATTCTAACATTGACAACGGAGATGACTGTGTTAGCTTCAAACCTAGTAAGGACGTTCTTCTACTTAATCGCTAAAGTTATGCTAAGATGGTATCCAAAACAGACTCCACGAATATCCTTGTATCGAACCTATCCTGCAATGGTTCACAGTAAGACTGAATTCTCTCTCCAACTCCAAAATACGTATATCTGACATCTGACAGTGGAATCTCAGTTGGTTCTTTGGGCCAGTATGCTGGAGAGTACGACATTGTCGAAAATGTAACAGCAACGTAAGTGCTCCATACTAATTCTTGGAGATATCAGATATAATTCGACTATTATAATTAGAAACATCCGTATGTCAAATGCACAGAACGGTGCGCGAATCAAAGCTTGGGCAGGCAAAAATGTCGGCTCTGGTATCGTCAAGAACATAACATTTGAGGGCTTCGTGGAAACCAACGTCGATAATCCTGTAATCATAGATCAGGTATGTGACTCATCGGAGGTATAACATGAAAACGTTGACTAAGGACAACTCTAGTGTTACATGACTAGCGATAGCGATTGTGCTAAGGATCCATCGAATACATATATTCAAGACGTCTGGTTCAACAAGTACGTCTGTCAGCTACTGTTAGTTTTCTTATGTTGATTAGGAAAATAGTATTTCCGGTACATCCTCAGGCAAGGAGAAAGCAGTGGTTGTCGACCTTTCTTGCTCCCCCGACGGCCGATGCAGTAACGTGAATGTGAATGGTATAACATTGAGGTACGACCCCTCATCTCATTATCTCATACTAAGTTTACATTCTTACTAGCCCGCCATCTAAGTATGGTGCTGCATCATATTCTTGTCAAAATGTGGAACTGTCCGGTAATGATGCTGCCAACTTTGGAACCTGCAAAACTACGGGGTAAAGGAATACTAAGGTGTATATTGATATTGAGTTGTGCTCTTTTGCTACCCCATAACACGACTGATTTCCTATCCCTGTATTGTCCTCTATGTCTTATAAAAATGAAGAGTTGAATGAATATCTAATCCGAGACTATCATCTCGAGCCCGCTACAGATATTTACACAGGTAATCTAACTCAGTAAGCATACACCCCAGAACCTGAGCACTCATCGCCTTTTGATTAACTTTCCCTGTTTCTCTAGGTTCAGGCGATTGACGACCTCCTTCAAGTTACTTATTGGTCTTTCACGACCTCGGAGGCTGACAAAATCTGAAATGGGTCACTTTGGTAGACCACCTCCCAAACCTATCAGTCCTCTGATAAAAGAACGTACAAGGACCGTAGAGGACGACGTCTCGCAAGGGTCCTCATCTCGACCTTCTGTTGGTCTTTCAGGGTTAATCGTTCCTTTGTGGAACTCGCGTATTGAAGCACGAGCAGTTGTGAAGGAGCTAGTATCCGAGAATCGAGAATTGATTGGGGATATATCTAGGTAGAAGAGTGTACTATGGTAAGGAGGTATATTGAGTAGAAATGGGGTATATCAATCAGCATATGCGAATGTAAACGGCGGAAATCCAGGTTCCATTTACTCCAAATGAGGTAGGGGGGATATCGCCCTTATTCTAAGACTTCACTCTACCATTGAGCACAAAACCCAGTATCTCTTGCCGATGTAATACGCCCGTTGAAGCTTTGAAGCTTTAGAGACTAGGACTTCTCGACGTCCAAGCCGCCCCATAGAGGTACTGGTAGGAATAGAGTCGGAGGGACATGTGGTTGTACCATTGGGTTGCTTCGTCGTGGTCGACGGACGATCCTAGCTCGTTTTGAGACTATGGTTTCCTCGAGCCCCGCCTGTTCAGGACCCCTCTTGCATCCACAGATTCCCACCGTATGGGTACTCTTTTTGGTCCCGGTGGTGGCAATAACGTCGTCGACAGTGTTATGACGGGCTTGAGTGGGTTGCCTAGAGCTGGTGGGTTCAAATTGATCGTCAATTGCATCGTTCGTCGGCCAGTCGTCAGATGCCAAGGCGCGATCGAAACATTCCAGGATGGCGTCAACTTTCTTGAGTTCCGTGTATTTGTGTTGGAATCGCTCTTCAGCTCCTGAGTCCTCGGCGTCGTCCAGATCGTCGACCGACTTGAGATAACGTTTAAATATCCGAGCTAAGCCATGAAGAAGAGTGTCGAGTGGGACACAACTCCATTTCGCCGAACGTATCTGGTTTTTCGCCAGAAAGAAACTCTTCAGCCTGCCTCCGATCGCAGGCTTGGTGCCTTCGGGAGGAGTGTACTCATCGAAGATGTCAAGTTTGAAGTCTACGCCTTCATGTTTGAAATGATGCAAAGAGATATTCAGCAAGACCCAGAAGCATGATTCCAAATCGTCGTGGATTTCGTGAGTTTTCGATGGATCAGACAACAGAGAACTTGAGATAAATTGCCAAGTGCCCTATCCCATTTTCAGATAGTGTTACACAAAGAAGATTATGGGCAATATAACGACTCACCGTTCGGAAAGAGTGCCGAGAACCTCTGAGAATGAGCTCCAAGGCATGATCCCAATCATTTAGGCACCCACGACCCGTCTTACTGATCATGACATTGCCTAAACTGATGTCACGATGAAGAGTCTTGCCTGTATGATACGCAGCTTTGATTGCTAGAGAGTTTATAGCAAGTCTCAGGTGTCAGGTGTTCAGTCTGAGGACATTGACGTACCTTCGACAGTATCGCGCATGACTTGAACAGCTTCTTTGGATGAGACGACAGAGACGAGAGGGTATGCGAGCTCTTGCACAACACGATAATGAATTAATGTATTTAGGCGAGAGCAAGGCAGCAACCATTTGGGTCGGAATCTCATGTTTGCGTAATTTTGGGTAAGAGTCTTCTGCGGTTTGCCATTGATCTTGACATCCCCGGCAGCCAAAATTACCGGGAGAAAGGGAACATTATGGCCTTTCAACTTCGTATACATGAGTCCTTCAGCCAGAATATGATTGTTATCCGTCCGCCAGGAGTCCTTAAGGAAGACGAGCCTTTTCGCGATTGTGTCATAAGCTGTGTATCCGTGAGTAGCACGACCACAAGGTGACTCCGACCCCCAGAACGGTCTACCCACGATAAGCTTCCGAATAACACCGTTGAAGTCCGCCTGTATCCTGAAAGCTGGCCAGGGAGATTCCTTATCCTTCGGCTTACGGAGAGCGGTCACGTTCTTGCGGTTTTGCTCCTCGCACTCTGTCTTATAACGTGCCATAGCATCTCGGAGAAGTTTGGCCTCAGCCTCTGAAGCTGGCGAAACTGTAGAGTCGAACCCACGTTCTGTACAGGTAAGCTTGGAGTAACACCAGAAGAAGTACGCAAGTAGGTAAGGTTGTTTGTGAAAATCAAATTGCGTGGAGACGATGCATCCTGAGCGATCCCAGCGGAAGAATCGGGCATAGTGGCCACAGATACATACAGAGAACAAGTGCAGTCTGTGTTGTCGCGAGAAGACGGCAGCCGCATAAGAAATGAGTTTGCCACGCGTTGCTATACTGTCGCCCTTATTCTTCTCGACACTGTTTGGATCCTTCAAATCGGAGAAAGCGTCTGCTGTTTCGCTGCTCTTGATTTCCAGCCAAAATTGCATATCGTTATAGACAGAGTCTTTTTTGAAAGACAACTTCTTGTCCAGGAGAGCCAGGTCGGGACTCAGCCGGATGCCATTCCCGTCGACATCGTTGGCCACAGTGACGAGTTTGAAGCCTGGGCAAATGCCAGACTTGTTGATAGCTTCGCACTGGACAGACAGTGAGTCGCGAGCAATACATGACTAACTGGAAACTTGCAAAGAGTGGGTACATCTTCAGCTCTCCGTCCTTGCCACTCATATTTGAGAAGTCGTATTCGGTCGGTGGAGCAGGCATGGTTCTCGTATAGCGCATGAACTTCCGGAGGAAATCTTCAGCAGGCATAGCTCCCACAAATGACCCAGTCATTGTCGTCGATGAGGAAATTACGGACTTTGATGAATTCAAGATACTCATCCCTCCACGGATTATAGTTTCCAAGCCGAAAGTGGACGTACTGAGTCAACTCGATCAGTGATTCCATACTAGCGGGAAGTTTGTAGCAGTAGACATACCAGCTCTGGTCAAACACTGGTAGGCTCTATGCCAGATATCATGTACGTATCGTATCGTGTATAAGGAATGAATGTTTGAAGCGAATCAAGGCTATCTGAGATTTCATTCAGTTGAGTAGGGGTGGTATTGACGTACGTCTGTTAAATCTCAAAATCCAACACATCGTCATCCGAGCTATTTGTCCTTGTATGGCAAGAGCTTCTCGACCAAATAAAGACAAATTTCGAGAGACACAATGGGGGGCTGTTGCAAGCTGTCTGGACATCTTCTGGACATTTTCTGGACAGTTATGATATTTTTGCTTCTAGCAGATATTTACAGACTACGAATAATGTTTTTGTCCACCTTTTTTTAATGAAACATGTCAAAAATATCTCCCGAATTCGAACACCTACATAAAGCATTCCGCTACTACAAGTCAACGGTCAGTAGAACAACCATTCGTACAATTCTAAACTGTTTCCATCCTAGCTATCCTGGTAGTGTGTCGAGCCCAAATACGCATCTATAGTGTCGGGATAATATTGGCGAGCCACTCATCCAGGTCCTTGTTAAGCTCTTTAGCATGGGACAAGAGAACCCAGTGATCAGCGTCGTAATCATGGATGGTAAGGCTGTGATCCTTGAATTTGGGATCAGTAAAGAGACCCTTCTGCATATCAGCGATGCAGATATAATCCTTCAAGGTTGCCCCAAAGAAAATTGGGCTAGAGGTGGGAGGGAGATAACGATCCTTGGGAATAGCTTATTCATGAACAGAGAAAAATCAGACCACCGAATTACAGAGTCGAGAATGGAAACATACTGAGTTCATCCTCGAGATCGAGTCCACGAACTTGGACCTTGTAATAACAAGTGGGAGCAGCGAGTCCGCCATCAAGGAGAGCCTTCGACATCACTTTCTTGTCCTTCTCAGACAGATACGATGGTAGCGGACGTAGTTCCCCCTCCTCTATGGTTTCCTTTAGTCCTACAAAGGGTGCAACATGTGTCTTCCAAAGCTCAGGATTGTGGGGCCAAATTACGCCAAATAGGGTGTCCCACTATGAACCACAAACGGTCAGAGTCGATTTATTGATGAACGCATGTTTATAGAACGTACGTTGTTCTCCACCAGCGCAGCAGCACCATCGTCCGCGAGGAATGCTTGGTACCCAAAGATTTCATAACCAAACACTTCTTTCGTAGCCTTCAAGCTAGCCTCGAAATTGAAATCGGGGTTAGGAGGAATATACGCCAAAGCTAAGAACGCGTATGCAAGTATACGTTCCGGTGCAACACTTGCAAGACGAGCGACGATGAATGAGCCCCTAGCACGAAAGAGAAATCAATTGGAATTTCCGATGCCCAGGACTTGGTGTCTTACCAATCGTGACCAATGGCAATGATCTTATCGAGTTTCTCCGCGTCGACAATATCAATCATGTCTTTGGCAAGCAGAGTACCTTTATAGGCAGCGGGGTCGAGGGGCTTATCAGTTCCTCCGTATCCAAGGGTATCAGGAACGATAATTCCATAACCCTGTTGCTCGAAGTGAGGGACGACGCGATGCCAGTCTTGGGAGGTCGACGGGAAACCGTGGCAGAACAGTAAGGTTTGCTTGGAGCCTTGAGCAGGGATGTAGTAATAATGGTAGTTGAAACCACGCGATGTAGTAGTGTCCTTGTATCTACTAGTCGGCAACATCTTGAGCTGCTGGGTTTGGGAGTCAATATAATGCAAATGAGGCGGGGTAGAAAGCGTGATGAGATTGCACCATCACATAAGGGGGAAATGGACATTTTATACCGATGTTGTGTCAACATGCATTATGCATGATATCACGGAATTGTAGTCATCTGCTGAATGGTGAAGTAAGAAGACCCGGGGAGGACTCCCAAGCGACATTGTAACTGTACTTGATATGCGCATAGAAGGTGAGAACGAAGGTCGGTGTGTTCAACAGCCGGTCATTCGAGAGAGACTTTCGTAAAATCGGTAGGTCAGAGTTAAGAAGACCGAAGGCTTTGTTGGTATAAGTAACGTGGAAATGTGCATCTATTTCCAGGGTATGAGATTAAGCAGATCATTGAGTCAGCAGCAGCAGGACGCGTCATCCCGCTCTGTAGCCTCGATTTGTTTTATGCTGTAGCTGCATGCGTGAGCAGTGCACCGAAGGTATGATTTAAACCCCACTCACAATGTGATCAACGAAATATTGAGATTCGGGGCCGAGGACTTTGATAATCACTAAGGCAAAGAAAAGGACGAACTGTATAAACATGCTGATGTGTTACCTGTTCAAAGTAGCCTGAGGCAGATGCTTGAAAGAGAGCCCCAAGGGTTGGTTAAGGACTCCTCGCCTAGTATTAGGAGCTTCAATTCTTATAGCGAATTTGTGTAGTTCTGAATAGGTGAGTAGTGTCATGTGCTCTGCCACGTATAGACGTCTAGTTAGGGGTTCATCTCAAATAAAAGCTTGGTGGTGTGGCCGTGGCGACAATGTTTAATAGGACCGGTGCGTAGTTATTTGTAACGCCTTTGATGTCAATCCACTACCGCGACCCTCCATTTACTTGCAGAAGTAAGACCATTAGTGATTATAAGGAAGTCTAACATACGAGGTATACAATTTTTTCTCAAAAAGCACAATCGCCCCAAAGTCCCTGATGGTACTTTTGCTGGCGACTGTGATGGGGCGGCGATCATGGCACGGCCTGCCAGTGTTTCTCATCCAACGGAGGCAATCATGTCTTCGTCTCGCTCGCAGGACGCTGTTATAGCTTCCATACAGATTTGGAAGATCGGTCTCGGTTCAGCATAACAAGGCTTGACTCCACTGTTGGGTGCAGAATCCAATATCTCTTGCCGATGTAATACGCTCGTTGAAGCTATGAAGCGCCATGAAGACTAGGGCTTCTTGACATCCGAGGGCAGTGAGACCAGATGTGTGATAGCGGTCTGTTGTCTGATACCTCTATGCATGACCGGACACACAAATAGGACAATCAATCCCTTGCGGACCTGTATGAGTCTATCATAACCATCGAGTTCCTGAAGGTCAAACAATCATCGCCAGGGTTTTCGTTTCTTTGACGTGGTCTGCTTGACATTAAGCTTGTTAGGACTGGGATGGTTCGTTCAAGTAGCCTTCCTGGTCTGGGTGGGATTAACATTGGTGACCTTCTGAGAAGCGACATGGGTGGGCTTGGTTCCGTTGGCCTTATTTGCAGATCCTGGTCTAAGGTTCCGGCGGCGTTTAGCTTCGTTCGACTTGGACTTAGAACGAGTGACATAAGGATGACTCGGTTTGGCCTCTTGCATTTCGACATCTTTCGAGTCGTTCTGGGATTTAGGGGGCTCATTCGACTTCGACTTCGACTTCACTTGAGTGTTCGCTCGGGTGTTATGCACACGTCTTACTGGCTGAGATGGAGCTAGGAGAGGAGATTCAGGTGGGGGTGCTGGCAAGGATAGAGTCGGAGGGAGATGCGGTGGCACCATCAAGTTGTTTCGTCGTGATCCGCGGGCGATCCTGACGCGCTTGGAAATGATCGGGGGTCCTCTTGTTTCCGCGAGTATCCATAGTATGCGTGTTCTCCTTTGCCCCTGTGAAGAGGTTAACGTCCGATGCAACTATCTTCGTCAATGGCCGCAGTGTGTAACAGAGATACCCACTGGCCTAGCTTACGTGCTAGTCAGTGGTCATCGAGTCATCACGCTAGTCTAGAAATTGTAGGTACCAAATGGATCCTTCTTAATACGAATGTACCAAATATACATAGAGCACAAGAGATGAGTGTTTAGAGCACATCGCAGGACCTCCCATTCAGCTCTCTGCTCGACAGAAATCACAGTAACAGAGCTTACCAACACAGAGTCCAGTCGAATGTGATATTGATGTTCGATATGTGTAGATTTGACAAGTTCTCTAAGAAATGGAAATGGAGTGATTCGGAGTCTACCGTTGAATTGAACTCAACCTGAGTGGCTGCTGCTTCTGTTTGTCCCTGTGTGGCAAGAGCTTCTGGAGCAAATAATCACAAGTAGAACAATTGAAAACAAACGGTCACCGACTATTTCAGGCGTCGTACTTTTAAACCATACATCGAGTCAGTATGTCCATCTTCGTTCTGGCAATGACTAGAGCTGATTCTATGATATCAAGCCTTGACTATAGTCCAGGAGGAACTTAAATCCTATTCCATTTGTGAATGACGATCGTACCAGCGCACAACCCGCCAACTGTCCGACTCCCTCCGATCAAGAAAATCAAGTCGTGTTCGGTCGAGGAGCTCAATAATGCAATCTTATACCTGCGACTCCTCTATAACCCAGAAGTACGAGGTATTCGCCGAATCGATCATCGTCAGGTCTTTCCAGTGCCAAACGAGACCGGATTGAATATCCTCAAACCACGTCACGAGAAAATTGGCTCATCCACGAGACATTCGCCGAATGAACTAGGCTTAGACGAATTTGAGCGAATATACGCCATTCGCTGGCTTACCACACTAGTCTCTCAGACAGATTATCTTGCTGCGTCTGATGGCTTATCGCTGAGGCTAGACGAATCACAGATCGAAGCCTATGACACACAATGGGAACTTCTTATAGACGAGGCAGCAGCTCTACTAGCTATCTGTGCAGGTACCGCGTCCGCTGGTGCAGTCTCTCGGGTCTTCGTATTCCCATATGGCACTGAGCCTCGAGTGAGGGTGCAAGTGCGAGACGTTCCGCTTGAAAACCATGATTACTCGAGTGTTGGTGCGCAAACGTGGGGTAGCGCTTGCTTGCTCTCTGAATTGATAGTCAACTCCCCTCGTCAGTTCGGGTTGGATGCGTCGTTCCTCAAGAATCCTCTTCGTATTCTTGAGCTAGGATCAGGGACAGGCCTTGTTACACTCACTGTCGCGAATTTACTCCATAGCACCCAGGAAAATAACTTCGGGTCGGGCAATATCAATATTTATGCTACCGACTTCCACCCCTCCGTTCTCAAGAACCTCCAGCACAATATTTCTATCAATACTACATCCCCCAATGTCCAAACTCATTTCCTTGATTGGTCACAGTTCCCTTCCTTGCCGTTATCATCGCCATTCAATGAACCATTTGACCTTATCTTCGGGGCTGACATCGTTTACGAGATGCAACATGTACAGTGGATCCATGACTGCTTGCAACTTCTCTTGCGACTGCCAGATAACTCCTCGCGAGATCCTCGTTTCCACCTGGTTATCCCCCTCCGCCGCACGCACCAAGGCGAGTCCCACGCGGTAGACTTCGTCTTCCCTTCCGGGACACCATATTTGCCCGGAATGGATGACACATCGATTCCACTATTGGGTATTGTTAGGAAGGACACGATAGTCTGCGAAAGTGGCGATAATGTGCGCCATAGGGCTTCGGAGAACGATGTAGTGGAATACATGCACTACACTATTGCTTGGATTGATCCTGCCTCTACCAACACCAACAATATGGACATTACTTAGAAACTCACGCTTCATTCATTCGTCTTGACCACAGACCGTAGACCATAGACCATAGATGACGTTGGCCGGTACTTAGAATTTAGAACTTTAGACCTCAACACTAGACAGCTAGATTCGCATGGACTTTCCCCCTTTTCTTTCCATATGGGGGCTTAGAGATGTAGCTATATAGGACGTACGAATTCTTTGTTCAGAGATAGATCTAGTTCATTATTTGGCTTTCTACAGCAGAGAAATAGATACGAATTCATTTCTAAACGGTGGGAAGATTGTAAACTCAATCCTTCCATCCTACGTATACCTACGTCATAGTGGCGATGTGGTGTAACACGAATAATATAAAACATAATCCGGGAGGAGTTCTCGTAAACTTACTACCTCACATTGATCTCATCCCATTTCCACTAGGACCACGACGAAACTACCAATGTCTCACAATCCTGGAAGTGCAGCGTCAGGTACAGGTGCCTCCTTAGGCCAAAAAGTTCGGTACGCATGCATATACGTCAATCATCTGCGAGAATTCACGCTGATATGTAAACAGCGGTGCTTTCGAAACTGCTCACGGTAAGTCCTCGTTGTAGCAAGAAGCTCAAGAATGAAAAACGAAAACTGATAAATGGACATGGTAGGTCTCGGCGAGTCGATTCGAGGTGGTGCAATGGACTTCGTCGATTCCGCGACGGGAACAGGTGACCGCCACCAGGAAACACAGAAGGGTGCGAGAGAAGTAGAAGAGGGTATATCAAAGATAGAGCATGGGAATAATTACAAGGCTGCACCCACCGTCACAGGTGTCACTACTGCTGGAAAACAAACTGGACCTGCCACGCAAGCAGGTGCAACGAACCCACACAACAATACCGCAGTGCCCGTACAGAACGCACCTACTGGTTTAGGTATTGCTCCAAGGTGAAGTGAGTTGCCATGCCTCTTAGATATCGCTCTGCTTGCTGATGTGATGGCCGAAAGCATGGAATCCGCTACCGCGAGTCAGTCAGCATGAAACGTTGTCCTCCTGTAGAATATTGTAGAGTGAATGGCTCATAAACCTATTAACATGGATCAGACGAGCAGAAAAGCGAATAATGAATCGGTGCACTGAGTTGAACTATGATCCGAAGGGAACCGTTCCCTCCTGAAAATCCTCTTATTGCATCTACTGTACATGAAGAGCGTGCAGTACCTATAATTGATAATCGAGTTAGAGTAAAGGTCTAGAACGGAAGTGTTTTACACTTCCAGGAGTATATGCATGGTCAGTAATGTCTACGAAATAACCTGGGAGGCGAAAAATGTAATGCATATGAAAACAACTTGATAGCAAAATGAGAGCGGCGACGAGAAATAGATAGCAGATATAGATATAGATAACGGAAATGAAAACAAAAACAAAAATTGTCAACAACTATCGAGACCGACTGCCGAAGAAGTTAAAGATGTTTGAACGTCTGTTATTCTGGAGAGGTCGAGGGGCATGGATAGAAGTACTGGGTTGACCGTCTGCTGTAGCAGCGGAGGACGTCGACGGGGGTTCCATAGTAAGCAACAGACCGTTTCCGATGACTGGTGGCACAGAGTGACCTATGCTACTCAGTGATGTGGACGGTCGTGGGTGACTCCCAGATGCCGAAAATGTGTTGCTTCGAGCTAAAGACGCATCCGTTGGTTGACTATCTGACCTGCTCTGAGTTAGTATTGCAGGGGTGCTGGCATGACGTCCAGACTGTCGGCGTTGCGCACGTAGCGGTTCGCGAGGCAGAGGTTCTTCTGACGGAGACGTCCGAGGAATAGCTGTGGCACTTCGGGGGTGGGAATGTGATATCGCAGAATCTCGAGATGCCACGCTATTTGACGACTCCGAGGCGTCGTTACTGCCTGAGGAACTGGTTGGTAGGAGATAAATCGACACCCCGGTTCTAGAGCCAACGCCAGGAAGCGTAGCAACAGGCGTAGAGGCATGACGACTGTGCGACGGACGTCCCTCACGCGAGGACGGTAAAGATGGTTGGCTGGATGACTTGGGATTCGCTGCACCTACATGGCGATCTTCGGAGACCGTATGTCTGCGATGCCGCGTGTCTGGGAGGCTGTGTGACGATGCAGAACCCGAGTGCTGACTGGCTGCATTTGGTCTGGTACTCTGTGTGCGTGACGGCGTGTGTCGTGTACCGCTAGCACCGCGAGCCATGCTATCAGACTGACCTGCTTCAGGCAAACTGCTTTGACTTGAGGAAGCCCTATGCATGTTTATCGACTGTTGTGATAAATCAGCTCGAGAAGAGTTTCCAAAGCTCATCAAACCGAGGTCCAGAGAGCTGGCAGATCTGGGTGGATTCGTAGATGGGTAGGTAGGCTGGAGTTGCTCAGTTAACGGCAAAGAAGTTACCGATGAGCTCTGTCGTGAGTTGTTGGAGGGACCCGCATGGGAGGTTCCATCCTCGTGCCGAGATGACTGGCGGAACGCGTTGTTATTTAGATCACTAGACGATGAGGTCAAAAAGCCTGGTAAGGTGGGCAGCTGTTGTATACTGCTTATGCTTGGATTGGCGGAAGCTGGCTGAGAGTCGAATGCAGGCTCAGGAAGGGTGTGTAGCGGTAAATTGGAGAAACTCGACTGTCTGGATTCGCGAGGTGTATGAACTGTACCCCATGTGGATGCCGAGGATGTAGCCGGTGCCAAATTGTACAGTGTTTGAGCATTAGGGTTCGTTGGTTGCTGTGCCTGCAACGAAGCACTAGGTCGAGCCGCACTATCCAGAGAAGGTAGGCCCGGGAAGGATGAAAGAAGCTCGCTGAGATTACCAGACGCAGTCGCGGTAGATCTGCTGTCCGGCAGGTGTTGCACACTTTGCCTAGGCGTGGCTCCAGGCGATTCATTAGTGAACTCCTGAGGTAGTGCATATACCGCAAACTGCACTCCCGGATTGCCATTAGCTTGTTGGGACACTTGTGCATCTGACGTGCTAGGTCTAGAGGTTTGTTGAGATTCGGAAGAGGGACCAGGGTCGAGAGACAGCCCAGTTATCTGAGTATGTACTTGTACTGTGGTCTGGTTACTACTAGAATGGTTTAAACCCTCAAGTTCCAAGCCTTGTGCTCCACCATTATGATCATGACTGCCCTGAGGCAGACGTCTAGGTCCTTGATCTACTCTGATTTGTACCCGTTCTAAACTTTCGGAGGATGAAGAGGGGGGATTCTGCACAATATTGACAGATGTAGCTCGAGTATTCCTGACCTCTAATTGAGGTTGTTCTGGTTCGATACCTGCTGTATCTGTCCGAGGGACCTGAGAGTGATATTGCCATACTTGGCCTGGATTATGAAAGCGGGGAGGAATGACTTTCATGGGGGGAGGCGCACCAGGGACCATAACAGGTGGGCGTAGATGAGCGGTTAGACCCTCCTCTAGGATGGGTGACAGTGTCTGCTGTCGGCTCGGGCCAGCTGCGTTGTTGGTAATAGGCCCAAGTTGATCTATGCCCAGTAGCTGGGGAGGAGGCGGGAGGGGATTGTCACCACCAAGAAATCGAGCACGGAAGTATCGGTTTTCTTCCGCGAGACGGTCGATTTCCTCCTGCATTGTCTTCAGCTTCTTCTCAAATTTGGCCGTCTGTAAAGAGTTGAATAATAAGTATCAGATCGACAGGCCAAATAAGAATGTTAACCTGTCTAGAGAACAAAAAATGGTGAGATCAGGTTACCCGAGATCACATAATGGTAGCTTACAACTTGAATTTCTCCTCTTTGTCGTTAGTAGCATCTATCATGAACTTCTCCATGTTTTGTAGATGCAATTTATCCTGTTGTAATTCACTGTTTTCTCTTTCGAGTCGACTGATGTCTTCCTTCAGCCTCTTCGTCGCTTTCTGGGATTCTCCCTGCACGATGCGGACTCGATGCAAACCTTCTACAGCGTATCGTACTGCCATTTGATGTGACAAGGACAAGGGCGACTGAAACAGTAAGAAGACATCATACAGACACGATCAACGAATATATGGGCAGTGTACAGCGATAAACCTCTTACGCCACTAGAATTCTCCGTATGTTGACTCGAAAGCCATTCTTGTGCCTCGTTAGCCGCGCTGTTCATATCCTCGATAGTAGCTGATTCGGCGGATGCCATCGCTATCCTTTGCAATAATTTGAATGCAGGAGCCGAACCATCATCGGCCGTCTCATATCGATCAACGTGAAGTTTCTTGATTCGTTCGCACAGATATGGTTTCCGGCACAACGGACAATTATTAGGATACATTAGTAGCAAGCATCTGAAACGGTTATATGGTGGAAGGTCGGTATGAAGCAACAACGAGGACCTACCCTCGACAGAATACATGTCCACAAGGAATAGCGTGTGGCGATTTCTCTTGTTCATCCCATGTAAACGGATCCTGGCAGACATCGCAAGTAGAAGAGTGATGCAGTATGAGCGGCATGAGTAAGCCTTGCAGCCCTTCAGTATCAGAAACGTTGGAAGAGTAAAACACAGGGTAACCTTATGAATTCCTAATACGCGAGATTCGGCGACAACCATTGTTTGGCGTCGGCTAATGGACGTCTCAAATTGGAAAGCGTTGTAGTTAACATATTATATTTTCCTGACTTGTACCACTCGCCCCCATCAAAATCCACTTCCTTGGTCTATGTCTCTCAATACAGCTGTCTCAGAGAAACCATTCCGGTTTTGTGTTTATGTTCCATTCGATTCATACGCACAACCTGTCACCATCGATGTACCGAGGGATGCGGCTGTAGGAGACTTGTGGTTGGCAGTCTGTAACGACGTGCGATTGAAGGGTCATGTAGACGGAAGCCTGCAATTTTACAAGGTGAACATCACACTCTGCGTTCTAAAGTGGCATGGCTAATAATCCAACAGTATGATCAGATAGTGCCACCGGCGGATCACTTCAGAGCTGTCACAACCTGGCTCAACTCCAAGACCGATGAAGATACCTTGGAAAGCATGTATCCGCTCATGCGTTACTTTCCCCAAGGGCCCCTTACCGAAGACGACGCTATCGACATCGTAGCTGTCTCGGAGAAACCATTCCGGTTTTGTGTTTATGCTCCATACGATCCAGACGCACAACCTGTCACCATCGATGTACCGAGGGATGCGACTGTAGAAGACTTGTGGTGGGCAATCTATCACGACGTGCGATTGCAGAGTCATGTAGATGCAAGCCTGAAATTGTATAAGGTAAGTGCCATACTCTACATTCTGAAGTAGCATGGCTAACAATCCAACAGTACAACAAGATACTCCTGCCGGAAATCTACTTTGAGTCCACCTCAGATTGGCTTCGCACTCAGACCAGTCAAAACATGTTACAAAACAAGTATCCGCTCATGCGTTACTTTCCCCAAGGACCCCTCGCCGAAGACGATGCTATCGACACTGTAGCCGTCACTGAACCAAGTACGAGCTACTTTGATTCTGATATCCTGTTTCTCGGCATCATGATAATCATTTGAACAACAGAATCCGTATCCCGAAAGCGACCGAGACTAGACGGCGATTCTACGTTCGCTTCGGACTCGCGGGCTCGGCTACTTCATCCAGGAGACTCCCAACCCCAAGACCAAGAAATATTTGCGATATATAACTTTCTTTGGAAGAACGAGGGTAACTGGGATCGAATCGTGGATCCCGTCACAGAGAATGTCCCCAATCTGGCTTCATCTGTTCTCGTTGCTAGCGATCCCGGGTCATTGGAACAAGTCGAAGCCAGATTTATAGACCTCGCACGAATCCCCAGCTTTGAGAATAAAACAAGTCTTTGCCTCTCTAAATTACGTTTTCTAATTCGCGAGGAATACGTTGAGTTAGATGAAGGTATCGCATCTAATGAAGAATCTGTCCTCGTCCTCGGACAACCAGGAATTGGTGAGTGTCTGTTCTAGTTGCTGAGGTGGTATTTTAGTGACATTGGTGTTAGGAAAGTCATTGTATCTTACTTATTGTCTCCTGAGAAGGCTTGTGGCCGGGAAGACCACCATCTTTTCGCTTACGCCAACACTTCGTTATGTATTTTATTTCTGAATCGGGGGGTCTATCGGATTCCTTATGAAACGGCCAGGTTGTTAGATGATGTCAAGGAGGACGACAAGAACGGGCTTGTCCTCTACGACATCAACCCAGCACAGCCAAACGCCAATGGTTTTTTTGCTCTGGTGGCGCTGGCGGACTATTGTGGCATCGTCACCGAGTCAGCACCGTTTTAAAGCTTGGGAGAAATATAATATGGGCGATGTCTATAGATTCGTGATGAGAACTTGGAGCTGGCAAGAGGTCTACTTGTGCCGGTGGGTACATCCGGGTGCCTGCCTATGATGAATATGATGCTTACTCTACTCTAGCCGTGAGTCTGTCGTACAACGCTCTGTGGATAGGTGGCGTCAGGCGTTCAATAATTTTGGAGGCTGTGCGAGACACCTCTTCCGGCAAACGGATGCCCATATCGAAGATGACATCGATGCCAGTATGATGTCAATCACTGCAGATCAGTTACGACTCCTCACGGCGGACGCGGACGTTTTCTTCGATGCTGCTAGTCATTCCATCATAAAGATCGACCCTCGAATACGTGATGGTCGTGTGGTGCGGCGGAGCCCGGAAGGAACGATCATATCTCGGTTTATAGGTCACAAGCTCGCCCTGAAGAAGAAGAAGGAGCTCGCCATTGCTTTCAGGGAAGCATTCCCCTCCTTGTTGATAAATCCGGGACAGCTTCATTGGCAGGCATTCTGTTTGAGCAGATGGCTCATCAATACATCTTCAATAAGCGAGCGTCGCCTTATCATCTCACCCTGCTCTCATCTCCTTCAGCTCAAACATCAACAGATTTGTTTGTGGACCTTTCACACATTGACGACATTTACTATTTTAACAAGTTCGCCTCTTTTTCTGAATTTATCCCCTCTTATTACTATCGCCCCAGCTCCTCCAATTTTCCGGGTATTGACTCGTTTGCTTTCGAGGTCAATGCTCAAGGACAGATTGTTGGGATGGTAGCATTCCAATTCACCATCTCATCGTCTCATCCCATAGATGTTAGGTTTTTCAAGGAGATGAGGAAACTTGAATCCGAAGTCTTTTCATTTTTTAAATTTGTTTTTGTCGTTCCCAAGGGAAAGAAGTCCATTCGACACCAGCTGATCAAACCAGAGTCAGATTGCAAGGTGTGGACTGACAGGGTCCATCGGTATGTTTTAGATATTGATCCAGATGCTCTCTGGGACTAGTAGCCAATATACATATACTCCCATTTCAGAGAGAATCACATACAACGAAGCTGGCTCATCAGATCTCAGATGTACCAGGAGTCCCAGACCCCTCAGGAGTGTTATTATTTTATTGACATCATTACCGTTAGTTTTCTACTGGTATAAACACTCGTGACTATGATAGTTAGGATGATACGATGACCGACCACTTCGACTAATTAGAACTACGCCGAGGAAAGAAAGATAAGGTCAAGATCCGTATATCAACAAGCAGTTCTTAGAAGCGGAAGCTATTGACTTGCCTTAAAGTTGTTTAGTCTATATCAGACGCGGGAAACATATCAATAGCAAAGTGAATAGTCGGATACGTGGTGATCAGATGTCCCGGATAGTGCATCGAATGTATGTCGCCGTGGAAGTTGGGGCGATATCGGCTTTATCCTACTTAGACCCGTGTTAGAGTCGTGGATCAGATGTACAATGCCACGATACTCAGTAAAACAGTTTTAGTAAGCCTCTTTCTCATCTATCATTTTGCTAGTAACCGTCAACATGTCTACATAAGACTGCAGGGTAACACTGCGGCTAAGGCTCAAAGGCTTGATCATGGGTGATTATGTGAAACCAGTTAGTTAATTATTTGACCCTAATCAACGCTAACAGCGAGGTATTGTGAGGTTTCAATGTGTCAACATACCTTTTTTGCATGTCCTCGGAGTTCGTCTGGAGAAAACTACACGTCTGACTAGAGATACTCGCATGTATTACTGCGAGTACTATTTCCAACTAGTAGTACTGCGCGGCATGGTTCCGGTTTAGCCGTGGATTGCTGACGTGACGGTTGGAGCTCTTGGAGCTTAACAGTTCTAAACACCTGGAGACGAATACACTTCACCTTCGAAGCTAAATAGACTTTATTAGTGTGTTAAAATGCAATAACGGTGCCAAAAATGATTGAGTTCTAGTTACAGCTCTCATTGATTATGCAGTTTCCTGGGGACATTGTGTCGAATTGAAGCGGAGAATAGAATTGTGGGTCTATGGTGACGCCCAAGTTTGGATGTGGCGGCAGCGATGGTAGAAACTTCGCCTCGTTCAACTTCCACTAGCAAAAGGCAGTAGTTGTGGTTCTCTTCACTTATGTACTATATAACGTTACAATCTCAACCACTCTGGATGCATCCACCTCGTGCTCTCGATAAATCCAAATTCTGGCGGATCCTTTGGGGCATGATCCACCTACTACTATGGCAATCTGGTGAGGTGGATCGAGCTTTATGGACGATCGCTATGATGATTTCTAGACCACATGATTTCTGTTTCGATGATGTACTACTATTGAACTTTACATCTCGAACTCACTGAGAGTCTCAGACGTCACTGTCCTTCCGACAACCCTTGCCACCCTGCTCTACGCAATCTTACGTCTCTTCTCGAAGCGGACTGCCACTCAGAAATCAAATTTTGTGGTCTCAATTCAAGTAAGGTAAGTGTTCGATACTAATAGGGATATATGATGATGCTGTAACGTTATGTATACGCGTTCCATCAAGGCCACTATGCAGGAACCCATGCACGCTTCGAATTACAACGTGCTCCGGCATAAGCAGCCTCAATTCCGCTCACTTCACTTCGTTTGCTTGTGAACCTTAAATACACGACGGAATTCTTGCTCATACAATTGCTTCCGCGTCATGCTGCACCGTCTCCTTACACCATACAGAGGCAAGCCCTCGCTAGGGTGTTTGCCCAGCCTTTGTGGTATTCACAGTTGCATGGCGAACATCCTTTACTGTGATTCAGGTACTGACCATCCGCGTTTGTTTCAGGAGAGCCTTGCGTTCTGGTGAAGGACAGCGATTCTGGCGCATACTGGAACGTGTACTCGCGATCGTGCGTCTGTCCACCTCGTGTTGCTATCGGGGCGAGTGGAAAAGCACTGTGGGAGCTCAGAAGAACTTGAATAATGGTCAAGCTCTTAAGGTCGGCGCACGATCGGACATAATCCAACCCTCTTTCGTGGATTCTTCTTCAGAATTTCTCTGCCCCGTGGGTTGTCTCGGAATCCTTCGATCACTCTCAATTATTCTATCTATGTAGGTGCCGAGATCCGCATCAGAATCTACTAACCACTCTCCGCCCTCCGTTCTCTTGTATTATGAAGACCGTCTCACCTTCTTCGGTGGACGTCCCAACCGGAGACAGATGCAACGTAGACGAGCCCAGTCTATATGGTTTGTTATGCCGTATTTGCATTCCCCCATCGATACTTCAAATTCCCAGCTGCAAGGTGCTGCATTGCTGATAGGAGCCCTACAATGCTCAGTGCAAGCAGCTGGTCTTTGCCTTTCTAATGCGACCTTCTCAACTCTCAGCAATCTGACAGCGAACGCCAGGAATCCAGCCCTCTAGTATTCAAAGATCACGCACTGCGTCATCACAATCATGCGTTATTATGTACAACACATTCCGGATGGCATACTATGGCATTCTCGCTAATTTCGAGATAGCCTTTAGAACAATACACGTTGTGAGCACGAGGATACGGACTCGTACCGGTTTCCGGTTTCGGTACCTATCCACACCAGCTTGATCACACTTTCTCCTGCCCTGGCAGCGTTGAATGCATTGAATCGCAGTATCTAGGTTATACTCGTCATGATACATTTTGAGAATTCCGTGCTTGACTGCCATTAAGGTCCGTCTCTTATCGTCCACTGGATGGTGTCAGCTGTTACTGATGAAGGATCCATCTCCTACAGACCCGTTCCATTAATTTGGTTCATTCTTCCCCCTTTCAGATCATTCACAGGCTCCCAAGTCCTTCTATGAAAAGCGCAAGCTCGAGAAGTCACAGATGCAGCGAACCGATCTACTGGCGCCTCATGCCAGAAGGGAGGTGTTCTATGCACGTCCTCCCGGTGCTCTTTGGGACTGAGGTCCCGGCATGCGAATGGAATTTAGACGATCAGGAGAAGGCTTATAGGGACCAGACGGCCCCTCCTCTCGCCGCTTCCGGTTTTACGCTTTGTCCCCATCTCCGGCAATGCTGATCCTCCATCCTAAGTCGACTTGTGATGTCTGCTTTGACTCATATGTTAGCTCTGAACGAGTCCCGTACGTTATAAAATGTGGACATATTCTCTGCGAGAAGTAAGTCATTCATTCACCCCATCGTGCTTATCATGATTGAACTCCTGACGTGTGCTTCGCTGTCTACCTTCTTTCAATGATGTAGCTGCATCAACAAACTGCCTGAACCGTCCATTTGCCCGTTCTGCCGCATGCCTTTCGATAGAGACGAAGAACAACTCAGGTTACACATCGATACCGCGACTAATGCGCTATCCACACCTCTTTTGATAAGACGCTCCGAAGTCTCTCTTTCTGAATCCGCTACTCAAGCGCAACAGTACCTCTCTCGTATCACCGACATCGTCCTCGGGGGTGCGAAAGCAGTGGAAGTACGAGAGCTAATTGATGAGATCGGCGAATGGTTCAGTGATCAGGAGGAAGAGGTAAAGTGTTTATATATTCTTGATCGCCCCAACATGCTAATTCTTCAATTATACAAGTTCCGAGAGCTTCAAACAGCTTGGTTACTTTTGAAGAAACATTCTCAGAAGAAATCCGATCTTCGACAATGTTTAGAGGACAAGAAGGAACTCGAGCAGCAGGTAGAGTTCCAGAAGAACGTCAGTGATACAGTCCAGAAGAGACTCGAGAAGTATAAAGAAAGTAACATGAAGATGGAGGAGCAACTGGCCGAGTTAGAGAAGGAGCGCGACCAACTCGAACAGTAAGTATTCCTCATTTTACGTACCAAAATTCTTCTGACCATTGTTATATAGAAAAGTAAGTATCGGACATGCCTCGTTTCAAGATCTAGGAATTAATATGCGAAATTTCTGCAGTATCGGTACGCCATGCTACAATATACACAAATGGCAGAGGAGAATGTGCGACTCAAAAACGATCGCAAAACATCTCCACCTCTCCGACCAGCTGAATCCCGTTACAACCGCCTCGAGAACGACTCAGATGCGATGGCTATCAGCCTACCCAAGGAGAAAGCTTTTGATCCCGACATGTTCACTCTTTCACCTGCTCCCTCATCAGCCAACATCCCTGCTCTCAAATCAACTGCCCCTCGCTTCCGACCATTGACCGAGGAGAGTGACACAGAGGATCTACGCCCAAGTGCTTACACTATGCGATCGGTCCAGCCCATCAGTATCAAGCCTAGTCGCGAGATCTACCGAAAGCCCAGCATTGGCTATCAAGAGATGGACGTCAGCTCTCGCTCAATACCCCAGGGATCCGTTGACGTACAGATGTCTGGTTGTTCGTCATCGCCCATTGTGTCTGGCTTCCAACATGGCAACTCTCGAGAAATCGCCGGCCCTTCCAATTATCGGGATCGAGAATTCAGAAGACCTTCTGTGTCACGCAGACCGACTCTTGACTCTCCTGCTGAGGAGATCGGCGAAGACGAGATGATACGAGGCGAATTGGGTCGGCAGAAACTACAAGAAATCCTTTCTAGTCCAGCTATCATGACCACTGGCATGCCCGCCGTCGAATCTCGCAGATACTCCCCCGAATCCCATTCCATCCCTCACACGCGAAACCCCTCACCGATATCCCGTGGCTCCTCAGCTGCCCCAAATGTCCTTTCCAGTGCCAGCTCTGCCGCTCAGCAAGCGGAGCGTGACCGCCAAGAAAGGAATCGTCTTGCGATGGCTACGAAAGATCCGACGCAACAATCCCAATACTCGTCTTCCTCGTCACAGCAATATAACAATTACAATCGGGATATCATGCACCCGCAACCAACGATGCCTCAAAGACCGCAGTACACTCGGAGAGGATCAGACTCGGGTAATTTCCGTACAAAATCACATTCTGTTTCATCAATGTCAAGCTCGAGCATGCCTATGTCCAACCTGGCTAAGAGCATACGGGCGAATCAGGATGGACAGAGGGGCCAGTAGGCTAGTGGAGTCTCTTGAGAGGACTAAGTTATCGTTTGTACTCACATCATCTGTGCTGGTTAGGATCTGGCATTTCTCATTTTCAGCTCGTGTGCAGTACAATCTATATCATACACATACGTATACTACACTGGAGCTGGATTATTCTTCTTGCGAGTCGTACTTACGACTCGCAGGGTTTTCTTTGTTTCTCCACTCTATCTATGTAGCTCACCATTTTCTGCCCGTCTATTTGGGGAAGGGCGGATTCGATCTCAGTTATAACTCATTACTATGTATTACTACACAGACATCCGAATACGATCTTAGCATCGCTACATTCGCCTAGTGGTCTTTAGATCTTGGTTAGTCTTCCAAGGTCTTTCACCGGCTCTCGAGCTTTGACTTTAACCTACAGCAGGTGAATGGACAAAACGGAACGCTAGTACGTATACGGAACCTGACGGGCGCAACTTAAATTGTCATAAGTGAACCTTACTTACTTGAACCTTACATGAAGTCGTAGGACATGTGTTGACCTCGTGTAAGTTTTACGGGAAATTCTAATGCGCCGCAAGCCAGCTACTGTGAAGAGTCGGGGATAAAATGCAAAGGTGGGGCCTAATGGGACGCACTAGAGTCCGGGCAAATAGATAAATGGCTTCCATGCAAATTGTCGAGTCCTGTCCCTTAAGTTTCCGAGGATGAAAGATAGACAATTTGTAGGAAGATGAACCCACGTCACAATCGAGGTATTCACCGGATAGAGAAGGCTTCCATGGTCCAGGATTCGGATTCCACCGGGCATGATGTGAAATGGAGGATGCACGAAAGAATGGAATCCATGCAAATGTGAGTGATGGACGAGGAGAGGGCGACAAACGGGACCTTGTACCCAGTGATTACAAACTGCTTGAATCCGTGTGGGGACCTTGGAATGAAAGAAACGGGAGGTGGGGCAAGACGCGCGGCGTGTTGGCACATGTGAATTCTCCCGGAACCGTCCATGCTGTACAGCTTCGGGGTACTGTTGTTTTTGGTGAACTACAAATTGGAGGCACTGGTCGTACTCACGAATAAATGGAACGGATTTCGCCGTTGGTCATAAATTCTATGGAAATGGGGGTGCATATGTCATAGTTTCCACTGCACTGTCATATCAATAGGAACAGGTTACTGTGTTCTCATCCTAAATGCAACCGGCCAACTTGATAGGTACGTTATCCCAGGTCAATATGCTGAAAATAACCGGTTTGCAATGGTTTCAGGGTCTAGTGTTCGCTATAGAATATAATCGGGGAAAAAGAGAAAGGTCATACCGCATAAATGGCTAGGAAATACAAAAAGATAGTCCGACATATCAAAGGGGGGAATGAAATGAAAACGTGAGGTGGCAGTGAGAGATAGGCTGGAAATCGGAAATCATGACTTGTTACTCTTTGAACCGCACTGGTTCAGTCCAGCGCCGCAGAACTGAGCAGCAATAATCCACACAAGGACCTGGGTAATTTAATTTCAGTATCAGTGCGAATACATTCGGCGAGAAGCGGACAGTCGATCCAGAAACTCACCAAGCCAACCACTCCACTCAGCATCAAAATTCTAGTATTCTTCCACCACATACTCCTTCTCACATTCCTTGCCCCTCGCCTGAACGCCGTCGCTTGGCTTGCCATGTTATCTGTCTTATCAACCAAGAGCTCGATCCTCTCACCCCGACTCAGAATCTGTTCGACATTCTGAACCATGATGTCCTTCACTTGCGCTAGCTCAGATTGTGCGCGAGTGAGTTCATCAGTGGGTGGGGAGGTGTTGTATTGGTTGATGAGATTAGCAATGGTGGGGCCAAAGGTGCCTTGAAGTGCATAGGCCGGGGGCGCAGAAGAAGCGGCTGAAGATTGACCGGCTGTATTGAACTTCTGCTGAAGGTCGGCGAGGAAGGTGAAAGGCATTCGTCTATAATCCGTACGTCAATAACGTACGTTACTAGCTGAGAGACCGTGAACATACCGTCCTGCAGCATCGTCAGCCATTACGAGGTAAGTGTAGCCACCTTCCGAGACATAATGGAATAGGTATTGTTCCCAGACATAGGTGAGCTTGCTATTATTAGGAGGGATCTTTGACAGGATAGTTTGGGTAGCTAATAGAGAGTAAGTATGGATGCAATCATAATCTAAAGGCGTATAGAATACCTTGAGAGAAGTCTCGGGAGCCGCCTGAGTGCTCCGCCAAAATAGTGTCGCCTTTGGCAACAAGTGCGTGAATCTACAGAACATTGTATGTCATCGTGTCAGTATTTTTCCACTCAGTCCAAGCATATGGCTACATACCAAAGACATAGTTAGGTGCTGAGATGTTTCAAACTACGCAAAAGAGACAATCCTAGGTGGTAAACTCACAACTGGAGCGCAGTCAATGATGACATTCGTAACCTGGACCCTGATTTGGTAACTGCCACATGCTTCCCGTCTAACGCCCACGCGAGAATACAAGCAGGCGCCCAATGTGTGGGGACGTGTCCGCCAGCACAACTTGTTCGCAAAGTCATCTCTCTCCGTTCACCGTCATCATGGTATGTCGACTTCCACTCTTTGTTCCGTTTGTGGAACATAAAATGCAGAACATCACAAAACTGACTATATTGAATGATAGTCTGATTCAGAGCCAACCCGTCGTCCTGCCTCTTCTGCTGTTGCAAAACCTCCTGGTGCTCAAGTTCGGTATGTCTCATGTCTACTAGTTTACCAGGCTTGTTTAAACTAAACAGCTTCTCTTGAACTCGAATGCTATAGGCGAAGGGCGACTGGTTCGCAGGCGTCGAGACCCAACTCTACTCGGGCAGCTGGTGCTGGGGGCTCAACAAACACCATGCTGAAGCTTTACACTGATGATTCACCAGGTCTCAGAGTGTACGTCTTCCTATACCCCCCTTGATTACTTCCAGCTAATATCACTTCATAACCCTGCAGAGACCCCTTCATCGTCCTCATGCTGTCCATCTCGTTCATTGGTTCCATCTTCTTCCTTCACATCTTCGCCAAGGTCGCCCGGTACTGGACCAAGTAATCACCAACCGCTCCCTACTGTTACACTACACTCTGGCTACCACCCTGCCATATCGCCCTCGCCCTCTCCGTTTCACTTCGCACATCGCAGTTGGTCATTTGGGATTATGTGGGCTCGGGTCACATTTTACTGTAACAAAACATCTTCGCTCGACGGAGCGTTTGTCTGTTCGGATGGTACATATTTATCGCGCTTGGCTTTAATCCAGACTTTCTTAAAACGGTGAACGATGATCATGAAGTGTGCCTTGAATGTGATTCAGCTATGTTGCGCTTCTGTGGATCGTAGGTGTGTTGTTATCCTCTTGTGATTATTGTTCCCGATTGGCTTCGTGGTTGTAAATGAAGCTTAGACATGGTCTCTGGGGCTTTAGGAGCGTAAACGACACTATGGGAGGACACTATGCCATCGTTTCGTTCGTCGCCCGATCTTTGGTGTTTTAGTTCATACCACTGATGTTGGATGGTATCTCGAAGTTCCCCTCTAGTCGGTGTCACCTAAACATCTTCCCATACTGAGTACTTGGTTCGTTCCCATTCAAATCTAACTAAACCCTTTTCTCTGGAATTCGTTCATCAATGGCTTATCTATCTTCCATTACCCCGCAGCCTTTGTCCGACGGAACTCGTGGTCGCAGGACCGAAGACTGCTGTCGGTCTACCATGATGATCATGATCCTCAGAACACATGCATCACCAAACCTCTCAAAAATAAAACTGTCACCAGAATAGTGGGAGACTAAGACCGCGGAGATTAAGCCGACACAAGCTACCAACGCTTCGACTTAAGGTACAACGTCAAGCATGAGAGTGTCGATGAGAACTATTCAGAGATAATGCAGGGCGTAGAGTGCCTTAGCAAGTTGCAATTCGAGTACATTTTGTACATGCCAATGCCAATAATATTCGAATCGATCATACCGATTAATCGTACAGTAGAGTGTAGAAGGGAAGAGGTGGAACAGAGACAGAAGTAGTAAGAAAAAAGCACTGAACACCAATCGCAAAACTTGGGTCACACGAGCAAAGGGATGAGAGTGAGAAGACTAGAAAGGGAAGAAAGGAAGGAGGAGAGGAGACATAGAAATAATTCATGAGTAGGGGTTTCGCAAGAACAGCGTGTCCATGTCAAAAAGAGAAGAAAAGGCGGATGGCGGGTGAGGTCATTGGATGTTGTAACTGTGTTGAGAAGAAGCTGTCGAAGTGCTGTCCTCCGTGAGAGCTGGTGATACCAGACTACCCAAAAGACGAGTATTCGAAAACTCGGAGAAGTTGAGAGGTCCATGAAGGGTTAGATTAGATTACATCGGAATGAGGGAAGTCGCAAAATCGCAAAGTACGTAGGGGGTCCGAAAATTCGGGGTGGAAAAAAAGTAGGAGGGCAGGAGTCCGTAGAACACAGGATGTGGAATACGGGACATGGAAAGTAGAAGGCGTGTGTGAGAGTACATTAAAGAAAACGGGCGGAACGGGTGAGGTGATGAAGAGCCTCAAACGTTGGAGGGGAGAAAGTTAGGTTTCAATAACCAGTCGCGGTAACCAACGGTGTCGACGTAGACGCAGTAGCAGCAGCGAGAGGTGGTAACCCAGGAGGTGATCCCATCTGAATCTTCTGTTCAGGTGGGACCAAGAACCACCTTGTGTCCGCGTCCACACGGTTCTTCATTGCAAGGGCATGGCACAAAGAACATCTCGGCCTTCTCCACTGGTATATCTCGTCCGCCGTCGTCTGGAAACAAACTAAACTGAGACCACGCCTACACCCCACGCACTGGGTCAGCGGGCCTTCTGGTTCATTGAGTACGTCCAAGGGCATGATTCCGGTAGGTCGAAACGGATCGTCTTCCCTCGATCGACCCTGTTCTCTGTGGGCCGAGACGTAGCGGGCACATTGGCGAAGAAGAGTGTAGTATGCGGTCGGGTCGGCTGGAATCCAGCCTTTCTGAATGAAAGAGGTGCAGAGGGTGCTGATGAGTTCGATGTCTTTTGCTGCGTACGCGAGCAGGTTGGCTGGAAGGGGTCGTTTGAGCCAGAGCGAGGATTGATTGGACTTGTGCATTTTCGTGACTTCGGCTGTAAGGCGCAGAGTGGATGTATGCACACAAGAGGGATGAGTTGTTCAAGAGAGCTGAAAAGAATCATAACAAGACTTACGGTCCTTCGCAAAGTCCTCACCAAAACCAGACTCCTCACAACACTTTTGTAATCCAGTCAGTGCATTCAAGCCTGTGTACTGCCAATTATAATTGAAGACAGCCGTCCGCGAGAACCACCCTCTGGTAAGTCTGTCAAGTCTATTGCTCTCTCCTTCACCTCTCATAGTAAATCTCGAAACAACCTCAGCGACCTGCAGGTCGAGCACACCCTCAAGAGCCACGCCATACGTAGACCAAATCTCAAGGTAGTCCATCCGACCGTCCCAGACGACTTTGATTATCCTTCTGTCCCGAAAAAGGGCCCATAACCGTGACAAGTGGCTTCCGGTGAGGCTGGGGGAGAGACAGTCGATAATGAATACGTGCTCGGCGAGAGGAGTACCGACGCATATGAGGGAAATGCCTCCGTTGGCCCTCCCGAGGTTGTTTCCTTCACAGTCGAGGATAAGGAAGGAGGCTCGCGACAGGATAGACATTGCATAGTCGAATGATTCTGGTGTGTAGCACAATTGGTACTTTACAGAGTCCGTCATGGTGGTGGCCAGAAGGAAAGAGTGAGGATAATTAGGGGGACTCGGGAGATGGAGGGACGAGGTTAATTAGGGGGTAAAAGAGAATGAAGAAGGGTCAAAGCTGAGGACAAAGTCGTTATTTGCGTGTGTAGTGCTCGTTGCACTGTTTCAGTGTCGCATGAATGCTGCCTTGTCTGGTCTAGTCCAAGTCTCACAAACAATTTGTCGTCGTGTCGTCGTCGCGGCTGTGTGATGGACGTAGGAGCGCTCAGTGATTTTGAACTCAAACTGCTCTGAAGGGCAGAGGATAGGGAATGGTTTAATGAGGGGTGTTTATCTGTATGTAGATGGTGGTACGAGAGATAGTTGTCAGTGAAGTCCGAGCAATTGATCTCGAGCAGACGACTTCGAGTTTATCTCAGCAATTTTCTTTGATCAGCCTTGTGCGTTGCTCCTTGTTAGATACCAACATGTTCTCTCTAGATACGCTGGCAACATGTACATCCTTGACCTAAATCCGTCCAAATCTCTTTGATACTATAACCGCGACATGCTGGCCAAGATGCACCTCTCTTGATTCTCGATTGGACATTATCAACAAGCCTGGGGTAACTACCGCCCTACAATTGAAGAGTTTTCCCGTTACGGTCGGCCATGCCCTTGCTAACGGTCGCTGTAGTGACCATTGACAGAGTCCTGCAGAGAATAGAATACTTGGAAGCTCGTCTTAGGCTCAACTATAACCTCTATATTGAAAAGACGATAATTATTCTGATAATAGGTTCGTCTCGTGCCCAATTCGCGCAAGGGTGGAAGTAGCTATCCATTTGTTAACCTCCCGTGGCACTGACGTTGATTGCCTACAGAAATGAACAGGTCTTCAATTGGAGAGACCATGGGTCGAATCATGTCCTTGTCTTCTCGATATAGAGACTGAAAACTGCGCTTGATATCGACGTGAAGATAATTGAGAATGAAGACTGCTTCAGCACGAGGGTTCTAGCGGATATCATCCATGTCTATTTGCTCGCTAGACCTGGCGTGTTCTTGATGCTGGAACGTCCTGCAAGAACATCTGATGCGATGGAAAGGTGAATAACTACACCATTAAGACTCGCGTGCTAAATCCTCATCTTGCACACCACTGTTGTTGACCTATTGTTCTTTGTAGATTCCGTAACATATTATTTTGAGTCCCTGACCGGATGTTCAGTGCAGTCTGGCAGCATATATGCCGTGCTGTGTATCCCTGAACTAGAGCGAATTATGGTCTTCTGACACCTGGAGGACGGAGATGTGAACGCCAGGTCAGTCCTCTTTTCGAACCATTGCGGGGATCCCGTCGGGGGACTCGACTCGCGAATCTACCAGTAGTACTTGAGAGCAACGTCATGATAACGTCGTTTGAGGGCCATGTGAACCGGAACCTGTCGACGTTCTAAGGCGGACGAGAAACTTCCTTACTTTCAAGAACCTTATCTTGTAATTATATCTTAAATCAGGAAATGCCATCTTTTATCAAACGAGGGATGAAGGATAGATGATACCTTAGAGACAGAAGAAGAGGAGAAGACTATTATAGTGCAGCATTCTGGATAATCAATCGTTCTGTTCTCTAAAGTACTGTTGTATCGAGCTATGCCTATATTCTTGGAAACAAACACATACTACTCGTTGTTCATACTAATACTGTCTGTCTGGGGAGGCTTCAATGATTCAAACCGTTTCAATTTCAATTTCGCAATGATTGAGATCTAATCTAATCTGCAAGGCCAAATATTTGGCACCCATCTACTAGACGCCCAACCGCATAGAGAGCACACCAAGGAGAGTACGTCAAGGCCATCCCCCTCAAATTTCCTCAAGGTGAGCTCGAATCCTTGTCCGTATGCTGCAGATATGGTCCGGAACGCATTCGTGTTTCAAAGAGCAGTAGAATGATGCCCAAAAGTAGTGGGAAAAGGTTGTTGGATTGGGTGGATGGACGAATGCACGATCGGATGACGGACCTGGCAGTTTGGCGTGTTGAACCTCACACTAACAATATTGCCTTTGTTCTGTGTCGCTGTTATAGATGGTACGTTGTTTGCGCTCAAAATGACTTATCGAGACTAATATTTTTGTTTCTGCGAGTGTAGAAGACCGAAATTGACTCGTTCTCGGGTTTCCGTATCTACCCCTCCAAGGGCAGACTCTTTGTCCGCGGTGACAACAAGGTCCGCTATTCATCTTTCAAAAACGACCCATAGGTTGCCATTCTCATATGAAACCCGTTCATTCAGATCTTCCGCTTCGCCAGCTCCAAGAACGAGTCTCTCTTCTTGCAGCGCAAGAACCCTCGTAAGATCGCCTGGACCCAAGTATACCGTCGCATGCACAAGAAAGGTATCACTGAAGAGGTCGCCAAGAAGCGTTCACGAAAAACCGTCAAGCACGCGCGTGGTATCGTCGGTGCTGACCTCGCTACCATTGCTGCCAGGAGGAGCCAGACCGCTCAGGTCCGTGCTGCCCAAAGGACCGCCGCCATCACCAAGGCTAAGGCCGAGAAGAAGGCTAAGGAGGACAAGAAGGATAAGACCAAGGTGTGTATTCCCTGTATTTTCTTCTTCGAAGTTGAGTCTCACCTTGTTCGACTATTACAGGCTCCTCGTGCACCTGTCTCCTCCGGCCCCAGAATATCGAAGCAACAGATGAAGGGTGGCAAGGGTGGCCGTTAAGCAACAGCAGCTTTTCTCCTCCCCCTCTTATTCCGTCTATGTTTGCACTTGTAGGCTCTTATGCTTTCGACACTATCACTCTGCACGCAAAATGTATGAGCCAGTCATGCTCTCTGTATCCCGCACGCATTTACTGTCCATTTCGCTCGGAAGGCGAACGACAGGCCGATCTCGCGAACTATGTCCTATGTCCAGAATTATATGAGACACATTCATACTCTCATCCTTATTGAGAAGACTGGGTTATTTTGGAGACTAACATATCGTGATGACACTCCGGCGTTCAATGCCGAACTGGGATACGCTATATCTGATCCTCTGTCAGCTCTTCCGGCATTCTAACTTCTTCAAGTCCCCGCTTCTTTCAGCATCTTTCTATTCCTATTCTTTCACTCGTCTTATGCGCGGGTCATGAGTTGTGATTTCGCACTTGCAATAATTGCATGCGACAATAATAGCGCGATTGACCTTTACCGGGGTCCGACCGTAATCCCGAATTACCGTTCACTGACTCCCGTACATAACTCCCCTCGAACTAAAAGGTAAGTGATTCGAATTAATCAACGTCGTCGTCGATAGCGGTCTCTACGGAATAGGCTCGGCCAAATGCCAAGGAAGAACAGCGCACTCATTGATCATTCTCCCCGACAATCTGGATTTAACACCGAGAACCCGCCTCATTTTCCTACTCTCGTTAACGCATTTGTAGTTCCTTTCTAATCCTCATTGCTTATCTCGTCACCTTGAGACTCTTCACGGCAACTCTAAGGCTTTGTGTCTCATTAAGGCTGAATTTGGGAAGGCATATGGACGTAAATGGACATGTGATGGGTCTCGTTGTAAATCATTCGGGCGGGGGACCGTCGGACAATCCAAAATTCCATCCCCTGAGGTTCGCGAAGGGCGCGATGGGTGCAAATGACCTGGGTGACCATGATGGGCCGCGATGACATGTTCATTTTCCTTCTCTATTACGGCTGTTTTATGACCAGCGCGAGGGAGAGAACCATCATGGTGACGGCTGCGAGTATATATACTTCCCGTCGTCCCGCTACCCACCACCCCTCTCTCTTCCCTTCTACTTCACTGGTACAGATAAAAGGCGTAAAGGGTCTAGGAAGATGGTAAACTTTACGATTCTGGCTGGAGGTTATACCTCCTTCATTGCTGCTTACCTGTTCAACTCGGACACCTCGACTTTGACGTATTCGACCCAATTCCAGACGGGAGCTAACCCAAGTTGGATCAGTTTACACCCAACGAATCACAGTATTCTCTAGTAAGTTTCTAAATTTGCTTACTGCTTGATAACTTTCTTAAACTTTGGCTTTAGTGCTGTGAACGAAAATGCCCAGGGAGCCTTGCAGAGCTTCACTGTCGGTGCACAAGGGGCCTTGACTGGTCCTATTGACACTACTAGTTCAGGAGGAGACAGTCCCGCCTTTGAGGCTCCTCTTTCGACTGGGCAAGTTGCGATTATGAACGTAGGTCTATCCACGCTGTCCAACTTCGATTCGTGAAAAGAGGGATATATACTCACAAATTCTTGATATCATAGTACAATTCGGGAAATGGTTTCATCATTCCAACTACTCCTGACCCTCTCCACTTTGGCTCGGCCAACTTGATTACATTCCCTGCTACGGTTTCACATCCGCACATGGCTCTGGAGCATGGTTCCGAAGTGTTTGTGCCTGACCTGGTAAGCTCCTCTAGAAACACAACTAATGAGTGGATGATGAAGTAACGACGATACCATGAATGATTAGGGTGCCGATAAGATCTGGCGTCTTGTTGAGAACGGATCTCCTGGAAACTGGCGTATTCAAGGATTCATTCAACAACCGCAAGGTAGTGGTCCGAGGCACATTGCAGTTCGAGGTAAGTCAATATCACCTTGCTGATTCGTGCAAACCTCGACAAAAATACTTATCACGTTCTTCATAAGGAAACACCCTCTTCACGCTCCACGAACTCTCCAGTACCCTTACCCAGCAAACCATCCCACCAGCACCTAACGGTACTAGCTCTATCACCGCTTCCTTCTCAATCCTCCCTCCGAACCCTCCACCTCAAGCCGAATGGCACGCCGGTGAAATTCTACTCACTGAAGCCTCATCTAAATTCCCTCAACCCTTCATTTACGTCTCCAACCGTAACACTGGCCCCGTTCTCGACCCTCGTGGAGATGCTATTGCTATTTTCCAAGTTCTGCCCAAGCTGAAGTTCGTTAAACACGTGTACACTGGCTTGGATCAAATTCGTGGAATGGAGTTCGGAGGTGATCAGAGCGAGTTCTTGGTTGCAAGTGGCGTCGCAGGCAATGCGGGCGTCATTATGTTGAAGAGGACGAAGGGTGGTGCGGATTTGGAGATCGTGGCTAAAGATACGGTTTTGCCGACTAGAACCAGCTTCGTTTGGCTTTAAGCGGCTGTAGGAGTTTCAGATCTAGGTATTTGAGCAAAATGAGATTGGACGTATAGTATGCTTAGGTCTTGTTATGCGAGCCAATACATTAAGTTGACATATCTATGAATCCCTCTTCCTTCGAAAGTCGAGGCTCAATGAGGCACGCCTATCCTTCTGACAATAATCGGCGAGCCCACGAAGGCATTTAACTAATCTAACTAAAGGTTAGTGGGGCCGTGCTCTGTACGAGTGGAACGTACGAGTGGTTGGACAGGTCTAGTTTATTTCTATCACACGGAATCTGGTTGGCACCGAAACGTTGTACTGAAGGTATTGTTATTTATTGGTCCTCAATGAGGTGGAGTTTAAGGGGTCAATAAGCGTTCTGTCTGAGTCGTGGAGGCAAACGTAGATAAAATGAAAATCCCAATCAATGGTGAGCTACACACTCTCGAAATCAGGACAAGTTACAGACCTTTACTCCAAGGCTATACCGATATTGACGAGTACTGCTTGATGGAGTCTCGACCAACTTGTAGAGATAACAAACGGCAACCTGTAAGAGGGATACGACAAGATTTCATTCGAGAGAAAATGTTGTAAATACGCCCCCGCTGCATTGACGGGTACCCCTCAGTGCCTTCTAGCATTGATTGGCGATGGCACTAGGTCACCGGTCACATCCATGGACCGATAAGATGCTGGGAACAGACCGCTAAACCCTCCAGAGTTTGGAAGCTTGAGAAGGTTGAACATTGACTCTTGGTTCAGAGGACCTATCCCATGCTGACGTGACACCATCATGTGCCACGATGGTGCTAGCCCTGTACCAGCGTCGGGCTCAGTGTCGTCGCTCAAATTTTGACAATACATAATCTGCGTGGTATGCGGACTTGGATGATCCCCTACCACATTTAGAATCGTGTATCATGACGGTCCTGAGGATACATTTTTGGGAGAAGATGAGTGAAAGTCGGATATGGACTTGATGGCGACTCACTCACTCATTTATATCTAAGTACCAACTTCCAATACTATATTTCAAGTGTTATTTCCTTCCACGTTCCTAACCGCAATGACAGATTCACAGAAGCATCCCGATACGCATCCGATTTCCGATTTTGGGCCTGATTGGGCGCTTATATAACGCTTTGCTAGTGTACTTGCGCTTTGTGTGTTTTCAAGTTGTCAAGTTCGACTCGTAGTTCGTGGATAGGCTGGTGCTATCGAATGATCCTTGGTAGGCAAGGTTTGAGAATAAGTCCTCATCGAGGACTGCCTAGAATCCTAGAGTTCTACGTCTCAGCGTATCCCACGGTGTGAGAATTGGAGGTATGTTCAAGTCGAAAGGTCCCATAGACTTAGATCGAATTGATCAGTCATATTATTTTTGCAGAAACAGATACTCACGTTGGATACCAAGTTAGCTCAACGGGCATGTGTTTAATCGTTGTTTCGGTATCTTCACGCCCACCGTTATATGGTATGAATTTACGTATCTCCCATTCTGGTGATACGCCTCGTCAACAGTTCACATCGATACTGCGATATTATCTCCATTCAAACCATACCCCTGTAACCCCCTGCATTTATGCGGCCAGGGAATACAAGCGAAGGTCAAGGAATCATGAACCGTGGCATTCTGACGCTCCACAAGGTCATCTCACATAGTATTTTGCCCAAAGCAAATGCTAGCACCCTTATGACAAAGCAACAAAGCACTATGGGTCCACATAGAATGCTCGATAAGAATCCCAAGATGCGTGGCTGGTGATGATTTGGACCATTTACTGGCAGATACGTATCAAATAGGCGGTACCTACCATCCGTTCATCTTACACGCTCAAGGAGTATATAAACTGCAAGGACAAAGCAACCGCTCCAAGTTTTTCGCCTTCCCTCCTCCCCGTCCCCCAATCCTTCCTCTTTGACGCCTCTTCCCCTTCCCCTCCTCAAAAACTCCCTGGGCTCTTCTTGGTCGCTCACTCGCTCCTATTCCCACCGTCTCTCTATATTCTATTCCTGCTAGCCTCCAATCGCTCTAACCTTTTGGCCTCTTATCATCAACATTATTCGCACAAATATTTACACCCCTTTCCTCATCCTCAACTTTTCCATCATGACTCATCATCGTTCCTCCTTTTCCCGATCAACCACCATTGCCATTCCGCGACAACCCGAGGTCATTATTGTCGCTGGAATTTACCATTCCCATTTATGGTAGAGGAGAACTTGGCCACTGCGACGAGTAATCGTGAGTGTTCTATTTCCACATCTATTCAACCATCGTATCATGAGGACATATGGCGTACCCATGGTCAGGGAACGTTCACAGCCATTTCATGTGTCTTACCTGTCATGGGGGCTTTCAGTGGGAATGTCTGTATGTAGGCCGTGTCAATATAATCCTCTGGTACCCTGATACTGAATAGCTTTTGTGATACCCAAAAGGTGAAGTCAAACTTTGCTATCCCCATTCGATACGAATTGTGTCCCAATCTCTGGAATACGCTCAGGTCCAGCAGTGAGAAGTACATAGTACTCCATCGATAATCTCATACCTGGATCTTCCATTTTGACAGCCTTCCTTGTGGTTATACGCTGGGGTCATTCCCCTTGTGCTCGGTCTTCGGGAGCATCTACGCTACTTGATTGCTATAGCTCATAACTCTATTTTCTTTGACCTGACAGTGGTTAGAGTTAGCAGAGCTCTGCAGTTTAGGCTAGACAGAGCGCTACTGTGTACTAACCCCAATCTATTTCCGAGTAACGGAGACTGGACCATGAACGTAAGTGAAACCGACCATGGAACATTGCGGTGCCATGGGCGAAAGACCCTTTGATACTGGTCTCCAGTTATCTGTTTCCAAGTATCTGCATGAGATCATGGTCTTTGTTGTGGTATAATGTTATTCGTCTGACACTGCAATATAGCGTTACAAAGAACCCAAAGCCTGTGTCAACCCCCAGCTCATTCTAACACTTACACAATGGCCATCCTCGCTTTCGCTGTCAGTGCCAACGGGGTCTCCGATATTGTCTCCATTGTGAGGGATGTCACAAATCTCGTTCGCATGTTCTCCGGGAAACAGAAGTGTGAAGAACGCCAGCACTTCGAGACATTCCTCAAGAGCTTCCAGTCGACTCTGCAGTTCTGGCAAACTGTGATCCTCGATCCCGTGTACGATCAAGCTTTCGCCCCAGACGTCAAGAATGCAATCCATGCTTCCCTCGATCAATGCAGGAGCCATCTCAATGCTTTCATGCAGACACTCGAGTCGCACTCTTTCCATGTCTCATGGTTTCCTTTCGCTCGGTGCTTGCGCCGTACAGTCGAACCGATTCAGTGGCAGTTTCAGAAGGAAGAGATATCGAAGATTGAAGAGGCTCTCAAGGAGCAGATGGGACGTATCCAATTCTATCTCACCTGCGCGATGTCGTAAGCTCTATCATTATCATCACGTCAGTACACAACCATCCTAACGCTACCTAGGTCTTGTAGAACGGCCATGCCACCTACCCCGGTGTCCCACACTATCATAATGTCGGACTTGCTGGATAACAAATCTTCGGTTCCCCTATACTCTCTTGTCAGCGAAGAGGTTTGTGGCTTTTGCACATATCCATACGCTACCATGTTGACCGCGACTTAGGCTTTTCACCAATACCTGCTAGGATTGCCTCCATGTGCAGGCACTGATCTCATCAAGCAGAAGAAGTATCTAGTCAGAGTGAAAACCGAGGATGGTGCTCATCACCCCATCGAGTGGAGTGTCAATCCCCCGAAGGGGGCAGAGTTGCAATTGTGGGGCATGAGACGCATCATATGCCCAGAGGATCTTCAGTGTGCGAGGTGCGGGATAGCTCTTGCGAAGAGACCGTTTGGTCTTTCTGCTTGGTACGTCGACGTCAAGCCCGACTCTCAATTTCCCTCTGAGTCCATAGCTGTTGTTGCAGTACATCATGCGAATCCTCACTTCTCTTCGTTGAAGGACATCAGAGTCCAGGCGAGACTGTGACAAAGAAATTCGACACTCTATCGGAGCGCACTGCAGACCATGCGTCTAATCTCCCAGAGCATCTCCCCGATCCGCATCTATGGGAGTTTGTCCGAAACATAGCCATAGTCTTGCCCACACCCCTACCTGTAGGCTGGCATCTCCAAGATGACATATCTTGCTCGATCTAATTGAGAGACCGTTAACCTGATATCGTAAGTACTCTCAAGTTCCCCACCTGAGTCCAGAGCTGACTGGTGACGCGCATACAAGTGAAATCATGATTTCTCTGCTCTCCTCTGATTTGGCCGACATGTTTGTGAATGTACGATAGATGATGTAGTCCGATACGATGGCAAAGGTGTTTAGTCGGCCAAAAATTCTTGACATGCCATTTAAAAGTGGGGTCAGTCCGTGTGTATAGGATCCGACTCAAGGAGATTGGATGAAGCTTCATGATTAACGGCAGGATGCTAAGTTTAGACCAAGAAGCAGGACCGGTCTCTTTGAGTCTTTTGTCGTCTAAACCTGCTGAATACAGGTCTGGTTCTTGGCAGGTATAGTTGACAGTCATCATCGCCATTCGGGTCGTGAGATTATAACTTAAGCACTGCCGGGAAGTACCTGGAACTCTCCTTGTGATATCGGAATATAAGTAACCCGCTTTCTCATGATTGCAACATATCTCTCGGTGCGCACTAACACTGGTATGAGATGTGGACATACAAAAGAACACCAAGTAGACTTCGGGGGAGCTGCACCCTTAATGCGACGTCTATGGATGCATCAGCTCCTCCGTTTGGTGTTCGCGTTTCATAATGAATATACTATTGGAGGTATCATGAATCTACCTTGACATTGGGTCGTCTGTTATTGCCTTTCGGACTCCGGATGAATTTCATATATGCGCCCACAATGGTACATCGAGCGCCCAAATTGGGGCACTCCGTTTACGTCGCTTTTCTTCAACCCTTCCGAGCCAACTTCATGGTGTTGTAGTGCTTCAACGGTGTTCGCTCAAAACTCATATCTCTAACTTCCAGTATCGATCGAGGACATCGACGTCTTCTCAATACTTAGTCACGCCTAGCTTCCCAAAAAATTCTATCAGTAGTGACCCTGAGCCTGAGTAATGTTTGGTATGGACCGATTATCCGCGAAGCTATTGCTTTTCTCTTTGAATTGGTCGTATCTGATACCCTTTGTTCCCAGCTTTCTGTCAGAAATGTGTTGGGGCGAGCTCCAGTTTCGTCACAGATAAGACCCGACTCAGTCCAGTACTAGGCCCCCTCGGGCTCACCGACAACTCCGCGTGGTCTGCACTGGGATGTATTACAACGTTGACTTCATAATGAGGCAATACACGTCGAATTCAATACACTCGATTCCTGTGCTATTTCTAGACATTCCTAGGGGCCTGTAAATACTCAAAGGTCTTCTCATGACATGACCAAATGCTGCGGAGACGGATGGCTATACGCGTTCAGAACCCAAATGTCGGCGAACGGCGGAGATCCAAAAAGTCATATATGCTCCCTTACAACGTCTCATGCCATTGTTGAGATGCTTTCATCTGTATTGCAAAGACCAGGTTAACGCGCATGTGCCGAGCCCCATAACTCGAGCGCACTGGTTTGCAAATCACATACAGAGAAGCTATCTGTATCGGGCTCGGAGATCTTCGTTTGGTCCTGGTAAACTTGAAACGGTTTTCGACGAGCTATGTGCCCTAGGGGTACATAAGGATCTTGGTCTTCTTCCTCTGCCCTATACACACATGTCTAATCAGCCCTCGTGTCTCAGACTCGCCCCTTAGGCGCATCTGACATTAGCAACATGGCAGTAGTGTCCTACGGCTCGCTGGGAGACATCAGACTCTCAGCTAGCTCGGCATTACAGCTTATGCTACTCCTTGCACGACCCTCCCGCTTCCAGGAGGCGAATGAATTACGAATCCTACTAGAGGATTACCAGGAGATCATCCGCATATCGTCTTCTAATGACCATCTATCACGAGATGCGCTGAACGCGATAACGGTGGCTGTCGAAGAATGTGAAAGAATCAGCGCGACCCTTCATGAAAACATCAAGTGGATGACTGCCGAGCCTGGCCCTAGAATGACAGGGGGTTTTAGAGTGGCCGACATCTTCGGAATGGCTTTATGGACCACTAAAGTCATCACCTGGGAGGCTACTAGGCAAAGAAGACACAACCTCATCAAGAATCTCCGCTCACAGATTGAAATCATCAGGACAAACTTCCACGTCGCCATGATGTATGTTAAGCTTCCAGATTGTACTACGCTTCCTCTTCATCGTGATTGATCTCATGCTCGAATCACAGCGCCCAAGCTCCTTATCCCACACCTACTCCCCCTAATGCTCAGCCTTATCGTCGTCATGATAAGGTTATCCTACTTGACTTGATCACCAAAGAACCCAACGACGTTCCTTTGCAGAAGACCTTGAGCGACGAGGTATGTTGCGTCGGTCATCCTTCCCTCCCTCCCTATCCCTTCTGCGTTATTCATCCTCTCTGATACCCTTCGTGCTATAGACCTTCCACCAATATCTCCTCAACCTATTCAATGATCGTCGTGGACGCGATTTCATAAGCCGACGACACTACACGATCCTTACACAAGAGCCCGATGGAGCTCTCAATATACTCGACTGGAAGACAGGCATACGGCCAGGCATGGTTCTGGTTCTGTACGTGCTTCTTCACATCGCAGAGAAGGACTTGACGGAGTGTCCTTCCTGCAAGTCAGGCTTCCCCCATGTCCGTCAACATTATACCTGGTCAGTGACAAACATACCTTGAGGCGGCGACTATATATGTTAACCTCATCATTCAATATTCAGCCCCCACTGCTCCGTGCGCTTCCTTGTTACCGATGCAGAACGGGATAATCCAGATCACCTTTCTGTGTCCCCAATCTTCAAGGAGCAAGGGGACTTGAGATTCTTCCGATACATCCATATCGAGGTACCCATAGCCCGCCCCACCGATGATTCTAATCAATCGGGTAAGCTCATTCACACTGGACGCATATGCAGCATATCGATATCAAGTCAACTAACAATCAGATCTCAGGAGGGCCCTTGGCCTAAGGGTCCATAATTCAGATGTCCCCGTGGGAGGGTTCACCCCTACCAGTGGGACACAAAGACACACTAGTCTTTCTTCGATGACTCCGCGAAGAGGCGGGTCACTATAATCATGATGAATGTTTTTTTGAATGTTGTTTGTTTAGGGCCAGTCGTACGTATGATGCGTGCCCGTTGTGTCACTCTGAGTGTGGTGTCAGTTGGGGGCATCGTTCACGATCGTCGTCGATCGCTCCCCCGTACACCTCCATACAGTTACACAATTCTGTATAACCATACTATTTAGCACCACTTGGATTGGAAGAGAGTTTCGGAACGTATTTACGTATGTAGGCCCGGTTGTTGAAGTTGGATACCCCAAACGAAGAATGGAAACCTGGGTTGAACTAATTTATATAAAATTGTGATTCTTGTGTGTGTCGGTACCGTCTTAAGTACCCAGCCTAGCTAGTTGCTCAAGTCTAAGGCTTAAAGCTTAAATACTTGATCTCACAAGTCGTTTCTCCCGTCAAGGTCATCGTGATCAAGGCGATACTCGACCCATCAGGACAGCCAGGGACAGTCTAGGGTTGCTATGCAGCACCCGTACATCTAGGTGAACGATGTGCGCTGCCTTCTTGGTTGACTGTTACCCACTAGTTTACCCTCCCGACGCGCTGAGGTTTTGAACAATTGGCATCGTCGTCAATGTCATGCATCATGATCATTGCCCTTTCGCGCTCGTGGCATTGGCTTGGCGCGCTCCAGCTACGGTACCATTAGTGGTAACTTACATTGTTTCAATGTTTTGCAGGCTAGAAGGGATTTGCTAGAAGCGACTTGTGAATATGAGTACTTATATCAGAGCCTAGACCTTCAAGCTCCAAGACCAACAGCTTCGATCAACAAAAATAAACGTTGTAAATGAACGGATACGGGCGGTCAAAGAGGAGTGGCGGCATTGTGCTCATCTGCTGTTGTTGTTGTTCTTATTTGACCTGCCGAGTACTGCATATATAATGACCGAACCACGCCTCTCAGGCTCGCTTCTCCCTTTCTCCTTTCCCTCTCTCTCATCTTCTCTCCTAATAGTAGTACCCTAGACGGGTGGCTGATTCCCGTTTCTTGTTCTCGTTCTCTTGTTCTCGTTCTCGCTACGATCTCTACAACAAACCACCCAGGATATACGTTGACAGAAGTCAAATTCAGATTGCACGAATGGCTAGTTTCATAATCCTCGCAGGCGGTTACACGACCTTCATCGCCTCTTACCTCTTCAACCCCTCCGCGTCTTCTCTCACTTTACTAAACCAAAGTCCCACGGGAGTAAACCCTTCATGGATTGCTGCACATCCTACAAACAGCAGTATTCTCTAGTACGTATTACTCGCCTTCTATCTATACTCACGTCTTATGGGGCGAATTGAAATCTAACAATGTTGCCTTGTAGTGCTGTGAACGAAGATACCGTTGGCCAACTCCAATCCTTCCTAGTCGGTCAGAATGGTGCTTTGGTCAATGTCGCCAATGCCAGTTCCGGAGGTAATGGGCCCGCATTTGCCAATCCGCTCTCGACAGGCGAGGTGGCCATCATGAACGTAAGTTCAAATCACGATCAAATGCAAATGTATCGCTTGAGAGATACTTACGCTGAGGTATGATGGTAGTTCGGTTCGGGAGATGGGAAGTTCGTCCCTACGCTTGAAGACCCGTTGGAGTTCAATGATACTTCGGCACTCGTGAAGTTCCCTGTGCCTAATAAGCCTGCACCGGATAATGCTTCGAGGCCACATATGGCTTTGGAATTTGGGTCGGAAGTTTTGATACCTGATTTGGTGAGTTATTCTTGATTCAGATAGTTTCGAGGTTTGGAAGGATGGTAGTGGCTGATTTGGTGTTATTGTATGATCCATAGGGTGCCGATACGGTGTATAGGTTATCCAAGGACAACACCACTGGGGTATACCAAATCAAGGGTCAATTAGATTCGCCTGCGGGAAGTGGTCCTAGGCACATCGTCATCAAGGACGACATGCTCTACACCATCCACGAAAAGGACAACACCCTCACTCAACAACAAATCCCCGCAGACGTGACAGCTCCCTCACCCATCATCGCCTCATTCAATATCACCCCACCCAACCCGCCGGCAGGAAGCCAATTCGCCGCAGCGGAAATCCGCCTACTCCCCGCATCGACACAATTCAACAAGTCGTACATTTATGCTTCCAACAGGAACATCGGGTCCGTTCAAGATCCCCAGGGCGATGCGATTGCGATATATGAAGTCGAACCCGAGTTGAAATTCGTCAAGCATGTCTTTACGGGTTTACAGCAGATTCGGGGAATGGAGTTTGGTGGCGATGAGAAGGAGTTTTTGGTCGCCGCTGGGTTCGCGGGCGACGCGGGGGTCAAGGTGTTTAAGAGGACTGCGGGAGGAGCGGACTTGGAGTTTGTGGCGGAGAGTAAGGATATTCCGACTAGGACCAGTTTCGTGTTCTTGGATGTTTAGTTGGCTAGGATTAGGCAGTCGGTCTTGATAAAATTATCCACGTTCTTTTTTATTAGCTTTCAATGGAGCCATATAATATTAAAATCGGGTAACCCCGCGGTGTCGGTGGACTAACGAAAGGGTGGCCTCATGAAAAACTACATGTCGGTATCTAGAGTGCAAGCCGAGTAAGGAAGACTAGATTCTGAGCTGCATACAGAACAGTGGCGGACGGTGGCGACGGATAACTCAATGAGAGCACAGGTCAACTAGCGTGAGCACAAGGCGGAGGCGTATTGTTGCTTGTTGCTGCACAAGACGTCATGACCACAGGAGCAGGGGCGAAAGGTTCAGGAGCACATTCCTAAACGAGGTCATAGTATTTCCAAGGGAAAACATAAAGACGGGCTCCCGTTGGTAGGGGAGCAGGTGAAACAAAGATGTTCCTAGAAAGCCACATTGATATCGAGGAAGAACACCGAGGCTTTCGGACGCCGCCCCACACTTGGCCGACCCGATCGTGCAGATTGGCTCGTTACGGAGGCCTCGGAACCTGGAATGAGACAGTCAGGGGATGAGCTGCTTTTCCGTTACCGGTACGCCCGCAGGTAAGCTTTCCAGTGTGTGGTCGGAGATCTGACGAGCTGGGTGGATTAGTGCCTGTATTAGCTCTCACCGCGCCTTTCTGTGGGCTTGTGTGCGCCTTTCTGGATTTGTCGTGCTCGCTGGAGACACTGGGGACGAGCAAGGAGCCAATTTGCGAAACTGATAGGAGAGCATGGTGGTGGTTTGAATGCAAGACGAGTGCACAGCTTGAGATCGGCGTTTATGTGCAAGCGGAGGACCGGGGCAACCTGAGTGACGTACGGCAACCTCTGGCTTCGAGATCAAGCTCGCAGGTTCACTTTTCAACATACCCTTCCCCTTCTCTTCCTCTTCCACCACCATCCCCCCACACATTCCATATTTTCACGCACTGATCGTCCATATAACGACCCGAACACGGTAGACTGGCCCGACCCAACTTCTCTCTATCTTTTCCCATCTCACCCACCATCTACCAAGCCCCGATATGAACTTTTTCAAGACAAAGCCCCGTACGCCCCCAGATCTTGTCCGAGGCCTCCGCGATGCGCTGCCAAAACTCGAGGCTGGCCCACCGGGGGGAGAGACGAGGAGAAAGGTGTGTACGTTGTGTCTCGGGGCCATCCCACGAGCAAACCCTAATATGGCCGGCAGGCGAACGAAGAGGTCTCCAAGAATCTGCAACAAATCAAGGGTATTCTTCTAGGGGATGGTGGTGCGTATCCTTGGACATATTCTGTGCAGACATAACTCTCAATGTGCATTTACAGAACCATTACCAGAAGTGGTGGCCCAGTTGGCACAGGAAACGTACGGAAGCGATCTGCTTCACCATCTACTTATACACCTACACCGACTCGAGTTCGAGTCTCGCAAAGATGCCGTGCAGATATTCAACAACCTCCTGCGACGGCAGATTGGTTCTCGGTGGCCGACTGTTGAATACCTCTCCAAACAACCCGATATCCTCTTTACCGCCTTCAAGGGGTACGAGAATGAGGACATTGCGCTCAACACTGGCATGGTTCTCAAGGAAATGCTGCGGCATGAACCTCTGGCAAAGATCCTGCTCTACTCTGAACAGTGCGTGTCTGACTTCTTTACGTATTCCCGCATGCAGTGTGCTAATCCACACATATGGGTCGGTTAGGTTTTATATGTTCCCTCATTACATAGAGACGACCACATTTGGTATATCCTGTGATGCATATACTAATCTCAAAGAAACCCTCACGCGTCACAAAACGATGGTGGCTGACTATCTTGACAAGAATTACGACAGAGTGCGTCCCGTACTCTTCACGAATACACACGATACGAAATACTGATTTAAACTTATCTATCGTTCGTAGTTCTTCTCCTCATACACTCAACTCATCCTCTCAGAGAACTACGTTACGAAGCGACAATCGCTCAAACTGCTCGGCGAAATCCTTCTTGACCGAGCCAACTTTGCCGTCATGACCCGATACATTGCGAACGAAGGAAACCTGAAACTGATGATGAACCTGTTGAGGGACAAAAGTCGGAACATTCAGTTTGAGGCCTTCCATGTGTTTAAGGTACGTCATCTGATCCTCTCTTCGATGGCTCCATCACTCGGGTGCTTTCTCGTTTGAATTGAATATTGAATATCGGTTTCTCAATCTTTGCAGGTATTTGTCGCAAACCCGAAGAAACCACCACAGATCGAGACTATCTTGCGAAGAAATAAGGATAAACTCCTAGGCTTCCTCAAGAATTTCCACAACGACAAGGAGGGTGCGTGCTTTATCTTATCCATTTCATCCCCATATACACATAGCTAACTATTTGCATATCTCTTTTCTCCGAATTTGCAGACGAACAGTTCACCGTAAGTCCCCGCCATCCATTCCAATCTCACATCCCACATGCCGCACTTGTGTTCCATTTCTATTTTTCCTCCATGAAGCACGTTTGCATCAGATGGAAGCTGACAATCTCATTCCATTTTTCATCTGACAGGACGAGAAGCAATTCCTTATCGTGCAAATTCAGAACTTGTGATTCCCCGTGGCCATCCTCGCGCCTGGATACTCACGAATGATCCCCCCAGCCCCTCTTGATCCCCTCAATCAGCATGTTCGTCCACGAACGTGGTGCTTCTGCCTCCGCGTCGCGCGGATGTGTTTCGTCTTGTCGCCCATGATGCATTGATGCAGGATGTTCTGATCGTGCTGGGCTGGTATCTTTTGTCGTTGTTGTTTCCTTTTTTTCTTCTCTCAATTGGATCGTCATCATTGTCATTTGTCTCGGTTGTACCATCATCATATCCAAGTTTATCGTTCTTGACTTGTCGTTTTTGTTCAGTGCGAGTCGTCTCTTCTCTCGCCTCATCTCCCAACCCTTCCTCTCTGGGCTTCAACTCGTAGCCCACCACTCTTCTCTGGTTCATTGAACGTTATGGATATTGTCTTCCGTTCTACCTCACACGCAAAGTGCATGATGGTTATGTTACATTCAGACATACATGGCCGTATATCTGTTTATGCTTCTATTGTCATCACCTCAACGCCCCTCTTGACGTCTATTCATGTTTGCCATTCTCCGACATGCTTCAGATCTTCCACGTTTATCCCGTCCCTTCAGATCGTCCGCTTGTGCATTTCAATCATGATATCGTTGTTGTCATGTTGCAATCATTCAATATTCAATATCCGCCATTCATGCTCCCATACGCACCCGCATTCACCCAATTCAACAATTCTCTGTCTTCATACCTCCACTGCTCCAATTCCAAACCTTAGTTGTCGCACTTGCAATACGTTGATGTTCATTTTCAACTTAGTCATTCGACTTAAATCAACCTCTTTCTCATTCCTCGTATCCTTGACCGAGCGTCATCCATAGACAGTCAAATAGTTCCACCCTTCCGTACAGTCCACCTCTTTCTTGTACCTAACGGGAGTTCTTGCGGTTTCAATTCCTCTCTCGTCGCGTCCTTCATTTCTATTCTGTTTTGATCGTGTCCTCTCTTGTAGTATGTAGTATACCCGTCTCGTTTCGGTGTTTGCTTTCTCGATAGTAGGATCCCAAAATTTGAAAGTTTCAATCATATGATCTCCGATTGTTGTTGAGCCACTCGGAGATGCCTTACGCGTCATGATCAATTCGGTGTACTGCATTCATACTTTGATAAAGAATCCGTATACATCCGCGCCTGTAAATCATCTGAGATAAGTGATCTTTATTGGACAAGCCCCGACGAGCGTACTCGGTGAGGAATAGTCTGTGCGCTCCTCCTGTGCAATATATCCTCAAAGTAACAATAGTAAATTGAGTTCCGAGTCCTGATCAGCGAGTTGTGGGTCCAAGTGTAACCAGACGCTTGCCAAAGAGAGACAGCCAGTACGCCGGGCGTCTATCTGAGACACTGTTTCTTTGTTCTACTACCACCATCGTGAGTATTTACCTAAGGTATAAATTGGACCATTGACTGTGATTGACCATGGTAGACAAGTAGACTCTCGTCTTTGACACTTCTTCCGCAGAAGCCACGCGTTTTAATTGACCATTAACCTCTTTGACATCAATCCCGGGGCCAGAGGCAAGGATACAGTAGTCATTGACCTCGCTTCTCGTGTTTTATATTTAACTATTTCAAGGAGTCAATAACGGTATGTCTCCTCTCATTCCCCACATCTCTGGCCACCATGGACGATTCTCATCTCCCCTTTCCCCCTCCTACTACAGAATTTAACGCTGCACAACAGCAACCCCGATTTAACCATCCCGTACACTTTCGAGTCCAGGGCTACAATCCTTGGAAAGGCTTTATCGAATTCGACAGACTTAGAGACCTCTTTGTGGACGAGATGGCTGGTTCTTTTGTGGGTGCTATGCCTGCGCGCGAATTCCTCAAGTCATTCATGAAGTTCAAAGAAAACTCCCCACCGTCTATTCCAGAGGACTATAAGGTATCGAATATTAGCGGCAGAAATGGAGAAAATAAGATGTATAAACCTCTCGTGAGTCTCGCTATGTTTACCACCATCGATGTAGTCTGACCATCTTTCACTGGTCTCTTGTAGTGCAAGGCCATCAATAAGGTCTTTCCTGGTTACGAGATGCATATTGTGGCTAATTCCTCCGACGCGCATGGTGTCCGTATACGACCGGATCTAGCTGGAGTACGCAAGAAGGAAAATAAGATCTTCGTGAAGAAGAAAGCATTAAACGACATGGACTTATGGGCCGAGGTGAAGCCCGACGCTGTACTAGATGCCTTTTTCAATAAGGATGACTACACTAGCCTCGAGAAGAACAAGGGTGACAGTGCCAAGACTCGTGGACAACTCATATCCTACGCAGCCGCTCTCATGTCTCGTCAACATAGGACCTTCTTATTCTCTTTGTTGATCTGTGATCACTATGTTCGCTTCTTCAGATGGGACCGCTCAGGCTGCGTTGTCTCTGAACTCGTTGACTTCCATGAACACCCTGAGATCCTGGCCTACTTCTTCTTGCTCTACAGCCGTCTCACTGCAGCTGAGCGAGGATACGATACGAATGTTAGTTCGCCTACTGAGGAAGAAGAGCAGTCGTTCCGAGACGCGTCAAAAGAGTACATAGCTCAGTGCAAAGCTCAGAAACGCAAGAGGGTCACTGCCTTGAAAGAACCAAAAAAAGACGAAACTCCATGGCCTGCCTTCAAGATGAAACTGGAAGTCAACGGTGGTTCGCGTTCTTTCGTAGTCGGACGTCCATTCTGGGGAGCGGACTCGCCTTGTGGACGAGCTACGAGAGGCTATCTTGCTTACGACTTGACTCTTGAGAAACTGGTGTTCTTGAAAGACTCGTGGCGAACAGAGGATGAATGTATCACACCGGAGGGAATAATCTATGAGGAGATGGAGAGAAAAGAAGTTCCGTTCATCCCCAAGGTTCTGGCTGCTGGTGACGTGAAGACCAGAGGAATTGCACAGACGACTGTTACCCAAGACTTCGCGAACACAGACGATCGTCCGGAGTGGCTAATGCCATGTTCCAAACTGAAGACATTTATACATTACCGCGTGGTCCAGGAACTCGTCTACCCCTTGGCTTCTGCGCTGTCATCCAAGGAAACCGTACAGGCCATGCGTGATGTGATCGAAGGTGTGTTGTCCGTTTGTGTCCCAGTGGCTTAGATGACGAGTACAATCATTTCATAGCCATCAAGATTGCCTACCATGAATGCGGACTGCTTCATCGCGACATTAGTACAGGCAATATCATGATCGACGAGAATGGTCGAGGAGTTCTCAATGATTGGGACCATGCATTGCAGCTCGCCCTTAAGAACCTGCCGCATCCCACTCGTACGGTAAGTTTTAGTGGCTTCGTGTGATGAGGAGCACGACTCACCATTTGACAGGGTACCTGGCAGTTTCTGTCTATATCGTTGCTTTCGGGAGAAGGTTGGGATCACGATATCCAAGACGACCTCGAATCATGTTTCTGGGTTCTGCTCCACAATGCCCTCCATTATTTCAAGCACAATGGCCTGGCATTCAAAACGGATTTCTTCCACGAATATGTCCCTCCCGACGGCACAGGTCCCGCAACTGGTGGAGTCCAGAAACATCATTTCCTCAGTACCCAACGTTTGCGCAGAGTGACATGGGATTGTGTCCCCCTAAACACCCTACTCCATGCTCTGAATGATTATTTTCAGGAGTATATCGCTGCTATATACAGGTGGCCAGAGCGAGGAACTCAATTATATAACAACATACATGAAGAGTTGGGTCAAGTCGATGTGATCTTAGAAATGTTCGACCAGGTGCTAGCCCTTGATTCATGGCCAGAGAATGACGCGTTGGACGATCAGATGCCGGAGAAGCCCCCGACTCAGCAGAATCAGGAACGTAGGGATGCCAGGATTGATACAATCACCAAAACATTCGAGAATAGTCGTGCTCAAACATCCGCCGAGCAACTTACTCGCACTTCATCCTCAAAGAGGACTAGTTCAGACGTCGAGGCCGAGGAGGCCGAGGAGGAGAAGGTTGAAGTCCGAGTTGCTAAACGTGCGAAGACAGAACAAGTACCCGCTCGGGTGTCTCCCCCTTCCAGACCAGAAGTGCCGTTGCTACCACCGCCGCCACCACCTACGCATCGCTACGGACTACGTTCTATTGCTCGCAATAAGGTCGAGGAGCCTCGACGAAGTCAGGATTCCGCAATGGACACCGGAACGACGCATCGTTACTCCACACGGTCGAAGACTAGGTCAAACGGCAGTCACCGTCTTCAAGACACTGTGCCGGGGGCATCTTCCCAAAGGCCTCCCCACCCTCAGAATGATGTGGCTATGCGAACTACTAAGAAGCAGACCCCTCTCCCCAAACAGATTAGGCGTGCACCAAAGAAATCTGCTCCTTCCTCTCCCCCTACGTCTCGTAACAATGCTCCCAAGCCTACACGCAATGGGAAGGGAAAAACTGTGAGGATAGCGAGCGACACTCGTCGCCCTTGGCGTTGATCATACTTGTATGGACACATTTCGAAATATCCCTCACGACGTCTGATTCATTCATCATGCATGATGACTCAGTACTCAAATCCACTGGACGGCGAGGAGGTACGCCCTCGAGATTTACGCCGAGCCGAGGCCAAGCTTCCAAATCTGCACTACACAAATAGAAGACCCTGCAGGTGAGACGAAGACGTGGTTACCTCTGCTGTAGCTAGACGAGGGAGAGTGTACCATTGGTGCCCTCGTCGCCACCAAAGAACGACGACAGTACCCCCCCCCTTAGGTAACTCGAAGAAACCCTTATACCCTGTATGCTAGACTTCCTTATAGTTACTAATACTTAGTGTATTCCTTTCGCATTTAAGGAATACAATTGTGTCCTGATTTTCACTGTCACTAATATTACTTCGCTCGATGCCTATAGAATGCCTTTTATGCATAAGGTGTGAGGTATTTTGATGATGCGACCTATAATATACAAACTGTGTTGTTTAAACGGAACTGAGTTTCATCAGTAGTTGTCCAGAAAACGTTCAGACTCAGCAGAGTGCCAGTGCCAGTCACGGTAGCCGTCGCGTCGCAGCCGCATTTCAAAGTTTTTCTTGATTTGGTCTCAAGGCTCTTGCCATACAAGGACAAACAGCTTCTTAGACGGCACTGACGACCGTCAATTCAAGTTGCCACAACATACTTTCAGACATTTCTTTCATACATCTCGAGAGAAAATGGCTGGTACCTTTGTTGGAGCTATGCCTGCCCGCGACTTCCTAAAAACTTTCTTGAACTTCAAAGAACATTCCCCACCACGTCTTCCAAAGGGCTATGATTTCTCGCGGATTAATGGCGACACGGGAGAGAGTGACATGTATGAACCACTTGTAAGTCTTCTGAACTATGGACTCCATCAATTATGTTACTGACTCTACCTCCTACAGTGCGAGGCCATCACCAAAGTGTTTCCTCGCTTTGAGACGCACGTTGTGGCCAACGCTGTCGATGCCCATGATGTTCGCATACGACCGATTCTAGCTGTAGTATGCAAGGGCCAATCTTTCGATCAGAAGAAACCCTTCAACTCCATGGACTTTTGGATCGAGGTGAAGCCCAAACGTCAGCAAGATGCCTTTACACATAAGGATGATTACACCAGCCTCGAGAACAAGAGTGATAGTGCCAAGACTCGTGAATATCTCATATCCTATGCAGCTGCTGTCATGTCTCGTCAACATAGGACTTGTCTGTTCTCTTTGTTGATTTGCGACCATTACGTCCGCTTCTTCAGATGGGATCGCTCGGGCTGTGTTGTCTCCGAACTCGTTGATTTCCTTGAACACCCTGAGATCCTGGCGTACTTCTTCTTGTGCTACGGTCATCTTTCTGCCGTGAAACGAGGCCTTGATACGACAGCCACTCGACCTTCGGAAAAAGAGGAACGATTACTCCAAGATGCATTGAAGGAGTATGAAGTTCGGTGCAAAGCTCAGAAACGCAAGAATGTCACCGCGCTCAAACAACCAATAGAAGGAGAATCGCCATGGCCCGTATTCAAGATAAAAATGAAGATCGACGGTGCTCTTCGCTCACTTATTGTGAGGCGTCCACTCTGGGGAGCCGATTCACCTTGTGGGCGAGCTACGAGAGGCTATCTTGCATATGACCTGAAAGGGAGGAAACTGGTATTCTTGAGAGACTTTTGGCGGACAGAAGATGAGTATATCACACCAGAGAGGATCATATATGCTGAGATGGAGGACGGCGAAGTGCCATTCCTCCCAATAGTCTTGGCCGCTGGCGACGTGAAGACAGGAAGGACAGCCCAAACAACAGTAACTCAACATTACGCAAACTCGAGGGTCTCGCAAGAATGGATGATGCCGTGTGCCAGACTCAAGACGTATGTGCACTGTCGTGTTGTGCAGGAACTCGCATATCCCCTAGCGTCTGCAGTGTCATCTAAGGAGGCAGTACAGGCCATTCGTGATGTACTCCAAGGTTCGTTCCCCACATGTCATCTCAGATTACCTTCGATGATGAGGAGGTCGATTTAATAGTTATCAAGATTGCCTATTATGAATGTGGGCTTCTTCATTGCGACATTAGTACGGGCAATATCATGATTGGCAAGAATGATCGAGGAGTTCTTAATGATTGGGATCATGCGCTCAAACTCGCTCTTAAGAACCTGCCACATCCCACGCGCACAGTAGGTCCTGGTGGTTTCACTTAACGAGGAACACAACTCACATTTTGATAGGGTACCTGGCAGTTTTCGTCTGTATCTTTGCTCACGGGGGAAGGTCAGGAGCATGAAATTCAAGATGACGTCGAATCATGTTTTTGGGTTTTGCTTTACATTGCCTTCCATTACTTCAAGCATGATGGCCCGACATTTGACTTGGATTTCTTCTATGAATACCGTTCTTTTAACGACGAAGGTCCACCAACCGGTGGATGCCGGAAACTGGTTTTGCTCACTGCTTATTGTCTGGATAAGGTGAAATGGAACTGTATCCCTCTGGATTCCTTGCTCCATACACTCAGTGATCATTTCCACGACTATATGGCCGCCATGTACAAGAGGCCGAAACGAGCATCTCAATTGTACCATGACATGCACAAGCAACTAGGTCAGGTAGAGGTAATTTTACGGATGTTTGGCGAGGCATTGGCTCTTGACGGCTGGTCAGAACATGACGCAGCTGACGATCAGATGCGGAAGGAACGTCCTCGAACTCTTCTGGCTACCAGTCGGAGAATGGAACAGGAACACGAAGATGCCACTGTTTCTACATTTACAACAGGGTTTGTCACAGGAAATTGTGGTCGCTCTCGGACGTCCACCGAGGAAATGCTCCAGGTTCCATCCTTGAAGCGGACTCGTTCAGAAGCTCGAATCGAGGACAAGGATGGGATCAAAGTTGCGAAACGTGCGAGGACGGAGTGGGTGCCCGCCCGTGCGTCCTTCTCCATGGCCAAATCACTACCATCAAAGTCTACGCATCGTTATGGGTTACGCTCTAAATCTAATCGCAATCCTCCGATACCCACCTAAAATCTATTTCCTTTCACCTTAGTCTACACTGTAGGCTCCCAAGGTCCTTGTGTGATTTAGTTTCATATACACGTTTTACGCCTTTGCTATTGGCTTCACTACTTGATCTGGCTGTTCCTCATTGTGTATTGATACATTGAAGCGTGACGAATTATATAAGTAGTATAATTGTTATTCATTTCATTTTATGTTTCCCCTAATGTATGCGTTCAAATCGATGTTGAAAGGCTTTCACGCCACCATCCTTTCGCGTATACAATCCCACATTTAACATTTCTCATCAACCTTCTTAGACTGGCATACTTTGTCACTCGCTCGTAGTCCCGATCCTTGCCGTAAAGAAGACATTACAGGCTCTGTCACTCGACGGATTAAGATACAACTCCACCATCTACATTATTCAATAGCAATAATCACACTTAGCAAGGTGGTCCCGTCCTTCGGGACACCAGCTCTGGGGTAGATTGAATGCGATCTCAAGACCACTTTCCCTTTCCATGACTCGTAGTATTAACATGTAGAGTAGTAGCATTCCCCGACGTCGTTCATTACTGGTTACCGATTATTGTCAAGGTCTCGCCTCAGGGTTCCAATGTATATATTCTACGACCCATAAACTTGAAGTACACAGATGACGTCATGGAAATGAATTATCGCGGTAAAACCCATCGATTTCGTCAACATTGCGGAGGGGAACCGCCACATACTTGGTGCTCGACGCCCGCAGTTTGAAAGTGGAGATTACCGAATCCATTCTCTTGCAAAAAGCCCAAGATATCAACTCTGGTTTCTCTACACGAGGCGTTAGAATATGACCTGAAAGCATAGGGCTACTACCCACAATTTCGAATCCCGTGCGAGGGAGGTATGACCGTCAGGATTTTCATACCGTGAACTACAAGTGATGAAAGTCAGTCACTTATATCGAGACTGAGCAGTATGGGACGTACTTCAGTGGCGCCGACAGGACGGCGATAGGAACAACTGAAGCCAGAACGAACAGTAGTAGCGACCTGAAGTGATTCATGACAATAGAATTATCTTGACACGTGGGCTTGAAGGAGTAATGATCGTAGGTGGTGCTGAGTGTCGTAGTGACAGTCAATAGGTATATGATGGGGGTGAGGATAAATCAACCTACTATCCAGTACAGTTCAGAGCGCAGCTCCTACAATGTCAGTGTCTGTATAGGTGAGGTTTATATACTTACTGCGTGTTGGAATAGCCTCAATAACGACATTGTGTGATGAACATTTCGAAGGTCCTAGGCCTATATATATATCTCGGGACAGACTATCAAATAGACACTTGACTAATGATGATCTTGACTCGTCATCATGATATAAGTTCCAATCCATGGGGAGCAAGATCATCATTGTCAGTGTACCCAGCAATAGAATAGCATCCTGCAGATCAAGATGCGTATCCATGACGGTCTAGAAAGTAAAGGAGCGTATTTTATTAAATAACTATACTTGAAGTTAGTAGTTGAGTATATAAAGAGTTTCGTGAAGCACTGACCTACTTAATAGTGATGAGAGCTAAATGAAAAGCAAGAAAGTCCTCGACGACGACTATGATATCCCCAGAGAAGGTAGGTTCAGGGTTAACGTAAATTTACTCAGACAACCATCACGATTCCAGCGAGAGCCGAATGTCAACATATTGATTACGGGCACGATAGCTACTGGAGATCGAATCTTGCAGTACAGGTATTTTGTGTTAATACAAACAAAGGGCTTCTCCTTTCGTAAGGGTTACACCTGACAACGTCTGTGCGTGGAATCCAAGAGACATTCCTGGATTACGATGATGACAGTGCACCGCATTTTCGCGAGGCCCAAGTTATAGTACGAAGAGGTGCATCGTAAACAATTAGTACGTCGCTGTCAAGGGCTGTGGAGGAGGCAGGAGGTAGTCGTAACATCACTGTAGAAATTCTCGACATCATAGAGTTCAAACAATTTCAAGTTCAAGCCATGTGGCGGGACAGCGAGAACCACTGGCAAGAAGTTGAGCGGAGTTTGAAGCAGCACATCCGCGGCTCTATGATGGGACCGTCTAATGGGGGTAAAGGGGCAATGACTAAGCGAGAATCCGGCAACAGCAACAGAAAACGGGACTCGCACGTATAGCCTATTCCGACTGTGACTACTACGTTCAAACAATACAACTTCTGTTCAAATCAAAGGGACTTACATTATGACTTGGCCATGAGAGATATTTGTCATATGGAGACAAGGCGTAGAATCACCTTACATCATGCGGATTATTGGATTCTTATCTTTGTCAAGTAAGTATCTCCGTGAGTTTGATTCAAGGTGCTTATGAAATGTCCGAGTTGCTGGCATTGGTGATCGTCTACTATATAGGGATCCAGAATAAAAATAATACTGTTATTGGCGTGCAGTCACACAGAGTGAGTCCTCGAGCACATGAGCCGAAGAAGGATAACACATTACTGACATTTGTATGCCTTCTCGCTCTCAATATACTTGCCTTAACTGCCCTAAAAGGGCTCACTACACTGATGACGCACCTATGTGTGCTTGATCTCATTCAGGATCTACATATCTGGTATTCGCTATCTTCTCAATAAACCAACGCGCGACCCGCGTCACCGTGTTCTGCTTCTCTATGCGATGCAGAGCTTCTCAGGCTGAACCCTCTTATGCCATCTCGGATATCATAGCGAAGAAGGTCTCCTGAATGACTCCAAGAGCGCCATTTATGGTGCATTGTCAGCAGCCAAAGTCTTACGAAATCGGTTCGCTATCGTAGGCGGCGGCCCTGCAAGTAACAGGCCGAAATCTCCACCAAGGTTTGTAAGAACCCCATCATTCCAGCACTCATGTTGCTTAAACGTTCGTTTCATGTCATCATGACGGGGTTCTTTAGGAGTCAATTTTCAGGATGTAGGAGTACGTTTCTCTGCCGGAATGCCCCCATGAACTTTAATTAGACACTATATATGTGCGGTTTCGGTGCGTCAACATACAAGACTACATTGTCATCAGCAAAATGGCACCCTCGCTTTTCATACTCGATTCTGCCCTCGTTGTCTTGGGCCTATACATCCTGCGTCGGTACTTCATCAACAAGAACCGACCTCCTGTACCCCCAGGTCCAAGAGGCCTCCCTTTCGTTGGCAATGTACTCGATATGCCTACATCCTATGAGTGGCTTGCGATCGCTGAATGGACTAAACGTTGGGGTACGTCATTCCCCCTTCCTCTGAACGCTTACTCGCTGAAGGTACTCTCAGGTGATATTATTCACGTCAATGTCCTTGGAAAACACTTTGTCTTCTTGCACTCTGCCGAGGATGCAGTAGCACTCCTCGATAAACGGAGTAGCAAGTACTCGGACAGACCTACTCTCACTATGGGTGGCGAGATGGTCGGATGGGTTGCTAGTCTTGGGCTAACTCGATACAGTGATAGATTTAGAGAATCCCGTCGGTTTTTCAACCGAATAATAGGGACCAAAAATGCTCTTCGACCTTTCCATGAACTCGTCGAGACCGAGATCCATAAATTCTTGAGGCGCCTTGTTTACACACCGGAGAATGTGCACGAGCATATTCGAAAGTAAGTTACAATACTTTCATGAATCAGCTCTTGGTACTCATGTTTTCTTAGGACTGCGAGTGGTATCATTATGAAGATCACATATGGTTATAGTGTTACGGAAGGGAAAGACCCTTATGTGGATATAGTCGATAAAGCTATGGAGAACTTCAGTGTCACCACTACTCCGGGTGCTTTTCTGGTCGATGTACTACCTATCCTACGGTACGTGCCGAGCTGGGTCCCTGGCGCGAAGTTCCAGAAACTAGCAACAGAGTGGAGAGCGGAAACAATGGCAATGGCAGAGACCCCATTCGCTATGGTGAAACAACAAATGGTGAGTGTTATGATTGCTCGCTTCTATGTGGCTCTGTTATTCAGAACACCGATATCTTCAGCGTGAAGGGACTGCTTTGCCGAGTTACACTAAGAACCTTTTGGAGACCGAAACACTTACTCCGGAGAAAGAAGATAACATCAAATGGTCAGCAGCTTCGATGTACGGAGGAGGTGCAGACACGGTACGTCCAAAGTCTCGTTGTTCAAATTCTATGATAAATTTATGATTTCCACAGACTGTCTCTGCCATCTACTCATTCTTCCTTGCGATGACCATGTACCCCGAAATCCAGCAGAAGGCGAAAGAAGAGATCGATCGAGTAGTCGGAAAGGATAGACTTCCTACCTTCGCCGACCGAGAGAACCTACCCTACGTCGAAGCAGTAGTCAATGAAGTCCTTCGTCTCAACCCCGTTGCACCACTAGGTAAAGGATATCTTGCTAGACATGTTTCTAAACAAACTCGAAAACTAACTCATCGTCTCATTTAATTAGGTGTACCTCACCGTGCTTCGGAAGACGACATTTACAAAGGTTATTTTATTCCGAAGGATACAGTTGTCATAGCCAATATTTGGTAAGCTATATGTTCCTATACTTCCCATTTCTCAGGCTCACCGTTATGAAGGGCACTTCTGCGTGATCCCGAGATGTACCCGGATCCCTCAGCTTTCAATCCCGACCGCTACCTAAGGCCCAATCCTGACCGGAACCCACGAGATTTTGTTTTCGGATTCGGACGAAGGTAAGCTACCCCTCACAATATGAAATGAAAAGTTTTGTTATTTAACATACTTGATGTCTCCCAGAATCTGCCCAGGTAATTACGAAATTCGCACATTTACTCCGAACATTGACCTAATCTCTTTCCTTTTTCAAGGTCTCAATCTTGCTGATACAACTGTTTTCTTCACGTGCGCCATGGCTTTGGCTACCTTTGATATTTCGAAGGCAGTCGAAAATGGCGTCGTCATCGAGCCTTCAGGTGAATACACCGCGGGCACTGTCAGGTAATGTATACCAATATAATATACCCAGCATAGGTAATCTGACCGTTGTTCGATCTAGCCACCCAAAAGAATTCAAATGCTCGATCAAGCCTAGGTCATTCAAGGCATCATCACTTATCTTAGCAGAGTTCGAGCAATAAGGTTGATCTAGACGCGTTGAGGACTTGGTTCCATACACAACTGTCTTGGAACTGTTATGTGTACTTGTTGTGATACATGTCCATCATACTTGACATCGTCTATCTTTGGTGTATGAATGTGACAATGTCGATCGACATATCGCTGTTAATTGTACCGTCACGACTTGACCCGAACACGAGGTAACCTTATTATACTTGAAAGTATTATAGCCCGCAAGCAAATCACAAATCCAGCGAGTGGTAATTTGAACATGCTCGTACAGTAGACAAAGTACGAAGTAACTCAAATGCCAAGATTACCAAGTACCAGCCTTATACATATCAGGAGACGACGTGTTACATGTCGGGTTCGTCCCTCAATTCATCCTACGAGCTTGATAGGGAATGACTCTCTTTCTGAACATTGACGGATTCAGACCTTTCGACAAATCCGAGCGTTATCCCAAACTGCGCTGGCTGGAATGAGGGCACTGGATCAGGCTCTAACCCGTTTATGATGGCTTGCGAGCCAATTCGGAATCGTTTTGCAGTATCCCTATGAAAGTGTTCGTACCATCTTAGCCTTGTAGATAATGTTCGTTTCTCTTACTCACAATTTGGCCCCGGAGAGAGTTGAAGGTATATCACGTCTATCCCGTACACTAGACAGTGACATCCCAGAGAGTGTCGTATGTTAGAGAGCAGCAATCAGGGTTGAGTGAGTAAGTGCATACCTGAGTGGAGCTGATAACACGGTGACGGGTATCGTCATCGCAGCGGCAAAGAGGACGAAAAGTGAGGTCTTGAAGTGAATCATAGCAATAGATAGGATTCAAGGGAGAATGTTAGGTTGATTTCCGACGCTATAAAAATTGTACAGTAGTAGTGAGTGATTTGCATCGATAAGTAGTTCATAGGACTTACTATCCAGTACGACCTAGAGCGCAGCTCTTGGGAGATTAGTCCATGCAAGGCTGAGGTTTATATAGTCGGTGAGTAGTCTAGTACAGCCACAAGAGCCTGAACATGCGCAAGGAGGTTCTATTTTCCATCATAATCAATCCCTGAACCATCTTGATGTCTCAGCAGAGGAAAGACTGATAAAACGTTGCAATACAACATTGACGAGCTCGAAGGAGAGATAATCAAGCTCTTGGGGATGATCACTGTCGTTAATCTGATAGCGTCCCGGTACGATTAAGGTTTCGAATTGAACATGGATGCAGAGTCCCCTTCAGTTCTCAGCCTCTGGTTCGAGATAGTCTCCGTTGCTGCCTATATACGATTGGATGACAGTCGATCCAAATCCGGTATATAGGTTCGAGAAGACAGTGGGAATACGCGACTTCTTGATTTACAGCAGTCGTCTATGTGCACTTTTTTGGTCTACTGGCCACGCTGTCATCGAGGCATGATCGCCAAAAGATGGAGAACAAGAAGTCAAGAGCGCACGGAAGGAGCTTAGTGATACATATCAGGATTGCGGCGTGTGACGGGGATACACCTGAAGGTTGAGTACTAACCCTAGTAGGTGAGGACGTTGATGACAGAAGACTCTCGAACGACTCGGAAGGGCTAAGCACTGTCTTGGCAGAATGTCCTAACTTCGAGCTAAAAGGTTAGATTTTTGTAAGAGAGAAGCTGTGTCATCGGCAGAGAACGAAGCCCAGGGTCGTAGCTTGCAGATACATGTTAGAAGTAAGCGTTTCGTAGCCAGATCGAGATAACATCATGATACTGCAGAGAACCTGTGAGCTTCTCGAAGTCAGTACTCATTGCATACCATCTAAGCTATGTCATGGAAGGTTACCTACATCGTAGAATCCCCAAGTCATCGATTTATAAGATCATCGAAGCAATTATGTCCCGGTTCGCAGCGAACCAATTGTGTCTCCGAATCGAGTCATCTCGCCGCGTTCAAAATGCCAAAATACTAGGAAGTGCCACAAAGCTTCCGTGTGTTCGGCGCTTTTCGTTTTCCAAAGACTTTCGACGTGGTGGCAGGATATCGATGTGTTAAAGTGCTCGTCGGAGTTTGAAGTAGCGCATCCGCGGCTCGATGATGGGATCAATTGGGATAAAGGGGCCATGACTAAGTGAAAATTCGGTAATAAAAATGGAAAATGGGACTCGCACATATGGCCTAATACTACGACTACATACGATCAGTACTTTTGAACCATGTCTTGGCCATGAGAGGGGATTTTCATATCGAGACAAGGCGTAGAAGCACCTTTCATCATGTGGCTGATGGTGTTCTTGTCTTTGTCAAGTACCTCCGTGAGTTTGATCCCGGTTGCTTATGAAATGTCCGAGTTGCTGGCATTGACGATCGTCTATGTAGGGATCCAGAATAAATATCTTATTAGCATAGAGTTGCATAGAGTGAGTCCTTTAGCAACAGTACAGGAGTCGAAGAAGGATAACGCGTTGAGTCACTAAGTCTTGACATCTCTACATCTTCCCGTTTGAACAGACTTCTACTCAATACATCCATACACATGATTGACCTCACTTAGGATCTATCTGTTGCTTGCTCGCTATCTACTCAATGAACCAATGTGCGACCCGCGCCACAGTGTCCCGCTTTTCTATGCAATGTACAGCCCGAGCTTCTCAGGCCGAACCCTCTTGTACCATCTCGGATATCATAACGGAAAATCTCCCGAATCACCCTAAGAGCGCCACTTATGGTGCATTGTCCGCAGCCAAAGCTTTACGAATTCGGTTCGCTATCATAGGTGGCCCTGCAAGCGACAACCCAAATTTCTCATATTAGGCTGGATGCCCCATCAAGGCTTATCAGAACCCCGTCGTTTCAGCACTCGTGCTAGCTACATAAACGATCGTATCATGTTATCATAGCCTACACGAGGGATTTCTCTAGAAGCCAATCTTCGGGCTTCAGGATCTAGGAGTATGTTTCTCTGCCGGGATGGCCCCATGAACTTTAATCAGACACTATATATGTGCGGTTTCAATGCACTCACATGCAAGGCTGGATTACCATCAGCAAAATGGCACCCTCGCTTTTTCTACTCGATTCTGCCCTCGTTGTCTTGGGCCTATACATTCTGCGTCAGTATTTGATCAACAAGAACCGACATCCTGTACCTCCAGGTCCAAGAGGCCTCCCTTTCGTTGGAAATGTACTCGATATGCCTACATCCTATGAGTGGCTTACCATCTCTGAATGGACTAAACGATGGGGTACGTTCTTCCCCCCCTCTGAACGATTAGTTGATAACACTACTCACAGGTGATATTATTCACGTCAATGTCCTTGGAAAACATTTTGTCTTCCTACACTCTGCCGAGGATGCAGTAGCACTCCTCGATAAACGGAGCACTAATTATTCAGACAGACCCACTCTTATTATGGCTGGCGAACTAGTCGGGTGGGCTCCTGTTCTTGGACTGACTCAATACAATGATAGGTTCAGAGAATCCCGTCGGTTTTTCAGCCGAATAATAGGGACCAAAAGTGCTCTTCGACCTTTCCATGAACTCATCGAGACCGAGACCCATAAATTCTTGAGACGTCTCATCTATACACCGGAGAATGTGCACGATCATATTCGGAAGTAAGTTCCTGCAGTAGCTTCATACATCGACTCTTAGCACTCATGTTTTCTTAGGACTGCAAGTGGTATTATCATGAAGATCACGTATGGTTATAGTGTCTCAGAAGGGAAAGATCCTTATGTCGATATGGTCGATAAAGCTATGGAGAACTTCAGTGTCACGACTACGCCGGGTGCTTTCCTTGTCGATGTTTTGCCCATACTACGCTACGTGCCGAGCTGGGTCCCTGGTGCCAATTTCCAGAAATTAGCAGCAGCGTGGAGAGCGGAAGCAGTGGAAATGTCCGAGACGCCATTCGCTATGGTGAAACAACAAATGGTGGGTGGCACGATTGTTCGCTTCTATGTGGCTATGTTATCTAAAACACCGATATCTTCAGCGAGAAGGCACTGCTTTGCCGAGTTACACGAAGAACCTTTTGGAGACTGAGACACTTACTCCGGAGAAAGAAGATAACATCAAATGGTCCGCAGCTTCGATGTATGGGGGAGGTGCAGATACAGTGCGTCCTACACCTCGTCATTAGAGCTTCAAGGATTTATTTTATGATTTCCAAAGACTGTTTCCGCTATCTACGGATTCTTCCTTGCAATGACCATGTACCCCGAAATCAACCAGAAGGCAAAAGAAGAGATTGATCGAGTCGTCGGAAAGGATAGACTTCCTACCTTCGCCGACCGAGAGAACCTACCTTACGTCGAAGCAGTAGTAAACGAAGTTCTTCGTCTTAGCACGGTTGTACCACTAGGTAAGGATCATCCCGCCAGGCATGCTTTTAAATTCAAAAACTCACTATCTCATTTAATCAGGGATACCTCACCGCGCTTCGCAAGATGATATATACAAAGGTTATTTTATTCCAAAGGATACGATTGTCATCGCCAATATCTGGTAAGCTATATATTCCTTTGCCTCCCATATCTCAGGCTCACTGTTCTGAAGGGCACTTCTGCGTGATCCCGAGACGTATCCGGATCCATTAGTTTTTAACCCGGACCGCTACCTCAGCCCTAATCCTGATCGGAACCCACGGGATTTTATTTTTGGCTTCGGACGAAGGTGAGCGCATCCTTTGCAATATGAAAAGGAGGTTCGGAAATATTGATTGATACGTGTGGTGTCTCTCAGAATCTGTCCAGGTAATTGGGACTTTCGCATGTGTATTCTGAACATCGACTCAATCCCTTTTCTTTTTCAAGGTCTTAATCTGGCCGACACATCTGTTTTCTTCGCGTGTGCCAAGGTTTTAGCTACCTTTGATATTTCCAAGGCAGTCGAAAACGGTGTTATCGTTGAGCCTTCGGGTGAATACACTGCGGGCACTATAAGGTAATGTATATGAATATAATACACTCGGGAAAGGTAATCTGACTGTTGCTTGATCTAGCCATCCTAAGGAATTCAAATGTTCGATCAAACCCAGGACAGCCAAGGCATCATCACTTATCTTGGCAGAGTTCGAACAATGAGGTTGATCTGGATGTGTTGAAGCACTCGCCCTCATTGTGCGGTTCTCTATTTTAACATAAACTTTTAGTCGCACTCTCTTGAGACTACTATATTCATCCTTGAGAGTATTGAAGCCTACAAACAAATTACATATTCACTGAGCAAGAACTTGAACGTGTTCGTACAGCCAACGATGTGTGAAGTTACTCGCTGCCTGTCAGGTCCGTCCTCAAAGGCACCGGTTGCGGAAAGGCCTTCAGCAGCAGCAGGCCCGGGCTCGATGGTTGACAGCAGATTCCCCTCTAGCCCATCTAAGAAGAGAGTCATGTCTAACGGGAATGCGTCTCTAATGTCTCTGCAAATGTGTTGATGCCATGAGTCACTTTAGTATTGCTATGCTTGTTTGTTTTTTGCTCACAAATTGGTCCCCTCATGGTCCGACGTAATAGGTAGGGGTAGATTGCCTACATCACTCATACTAGATAGAGTATATGTATTAGAGAGTGTGGTCCAGGTTAAGCCAAAGTACTATACCCGAGTGGGGCTGATAACACAGGGATTATCGTTGTCGCCGCGGCAAATAGAATGTAAAGTGACGACCTGAAGTGAATCATGCTAGTAATACAACAGACTCGGAAATGGAGATTTGAGGTTGATCAACAACGCTATAACAATAACGGTCAGTAACGGTATTCGCCGACCGCATCGATGAGTATGTCATATAACTCACTATGCAGTACGATTTGGAGCGCAGCTCTTGGGAGGTTAGTCCATGAAAAGCTGAGGGTTTAAATAGTCAGCAAGCAGTCTAGAAACGACCGATTGCATGATTTACATAATACGAAATTGAATAACTGCAAGGAGGTTGCCTCTTCTGTCGAAACCCATCCCTGAACAATCTTGATATTTAGGTCAAGAGCAAGACTGAAACACTCCAACCCAACATTGACAGATTTGAAAAGAGATCTTAAGGGATCTTGGCAACCATAGCTGTTTGCGAATCTGATAGATCAAGGATTCGAACTAGCCACAGTTTCCAAGTTTGTACTGCCTCTTGTCAAACAGCAGTCCGCGTGTGACCGTGACACTGACAGGCTGTCGATAAACCTGAGGCTGCCATGCTGTCATCGAGCAATGATCTTCAAAAGATGAAGATGAGCCAGAATCAAGAGCAACTTGAACGAACACACATAAGAGGTTTCATGATGAAAGACATCCTTGGGTGTGCGGTGGGTTAGTAGGGTGTCACATGGTATCATAGGATCCTACAAGTCGTCGATTCATAAGATCATCGAAGCAAGTATGTCATAGTTCGCAGCAAGCCAACTGTGCTATTATCTCGCCGCATTTGAAATTCCAAAATAGGAAGTGCCACAAAGCTACCGTGTTTGGCGCTTTTTGTTTTCCGGAAACTCTCTCTTCCAAGTCACTGAGTCGGTTTTATACAATCTGTTACCTGTTTCCCTACAGTTTGCTATGCTAAGACACCAGAGCCCCTTAAATCCTTCTTTCCCATTCCCTTCTTAGAAAACTAAAGTCATCCTGAGAGGGACTTCTCCGTCTTACGCGTGGGGTTGTGTGAATAGAGACGTGGTTCCACCACTTCATACCACCATCATTTCGCATATACAACCCCACATTTGACATTTCTCGTCAACCTTCCCAGACTAACTCCCTTTCTCACTCGCTCGTAGCCCTGATCCCTCCCTTCACCGGGACATCACGGACTCCGTTCGTCGACCTATAGACAATCCTACTCTCTGCGGTATCAAAGCTTAAGATCAACAGCGGTAATTCTTAGCAAGATGGTCCCGTCGTTTGTCGGGCCAATGCCCGCCTTCGACTTTCTCAGGAAGTTTATGAAGTTCAAGAAAAAAACGCGGCGACCACAACCTAGACTCGATTTCTCTGAAGTTCAGGGTGGCATGGCGAAGGGTGACATGTGCCAACACATCGTAAGCTCCACTTGCATGCTCTTTCAAGTGTACTAACGATTTCCTATAGTGTCGTGTGGTGAACGAGTCTAGGCTCTCTCCACGATTCAGACTGTTTACTGTCACGAAAACGTTCGATGCGAATGATACTCAATCTCATCCGGACATTGCTGGTGTATCTCAAAACCTTCCATTCTCGGACGAAAAGATGTACAACCTCATGGACTTCTGGCTTGACGTGAGGGCTGATGAAGGCGAATCATCTCGGGAAGGAGATTTCATTACTCACATGAATAAGAATTGGAAACAGATGGGTTCTTACACTGCAACTGTCATGTCCCGACAACACAGGACATTCATATTTTCGATCTCGATCTGCGGTCACTTCGCTCGTTTCTACCGCTGGGACCGCTCTGGCTGTACTACATCTGAACTAGTCGACCTTTACAACAGCCCCGAGGTTCTCGCCTACTTCCTCTTGTGTTACGGTCGACTGTCTGCCACAGATCGTGGCTTCGATCCCACAGTGGAAACTGCCACTCTTCAAGAGGCAAACCTTCTCAGGAAGGCCATCGCTCAGTTCGGGGAGGAATGCAAGGAGAAAGGCCGCAGAAATGTGACCGCCCTTCAGAAGCCTTCTAAGCTAGAGAGCCCTTGGTCTGCTTTCATTGTTCAGGCCAAGGTTGCAGGCTCGATGCGGAGGTTGATCATTGGAAGACCGTTCTCTGGGGACAGTGACTCTCCTTTTGGCCGGGCCACGAAGGCATATCTTGCTTATGACTTGACTGACAAGAGGCTTGTCTTTCTCAAGGACTCCTGGAGGAAGGAGGACGCGATGATGACCGCGGAAGGTATTGTGTATGAGAAGCTGCAAGAGAACGAAGTTCCTTCTCTTCCGGTAGTCCTATCTGCAGAGGATGTGAAGCATGGACGGAAGATTCAGAAGACAGTTACTCAGATGTTTGCGAATTCGAAGGTTCGACCAAAATGGCTTCAGATTGCACCTTCTGCCGTGCTCAAGACCTATGTGCACTATCGTGTTGTGCAAGAAATCGTGTTTCCTCTCGTCTCTGCTACGTCGTCTCGGGAATATGTACAGGCGATTCGGGATGCGATAGTCGGTGAGTCTAGGGCTCTGATCTACTCAGACCCGGAACCCAGTTAACCTTCGACCTATGATCTCTGTAGCCATAAAACTCGCATATGAGACTGGCAAGCTTCTGCATCGCGACATTAGTGCTTGGAATATTATGATCAGTTCAACGGGACGCGGTGTTCTAAATGATTGGGACCATGCATTGGATATCCTTCTTTGTGAGCGACACCCAGGTCGAACAGTAAGTCGATAACCACGCGAGACCAAAATGATGCTGATAGCCTCGTAGGGGACGTGGCAGTTTCTGTCTATCGGCATGCTCGCGGAGAACGCCAAGATCCACGAAATCCACGACGACTTGGAGTCGTGTTACTGGGTTCTACTATACATTTCATTTCATTATTTCCAGCATAGCCGCCCCCACTACAACATCGACTTCTTCGACGAATCCAGTGGCAGAAAGAAATCTGGATTCCTCATGGGCAACGATCTTGCCGGCAGCAAAATCCACTGGACTTGTACACCCCTCAATAACCTCCTTCACGAGCTCACTATTATTTTCCAGATGTATCAACTCGATGCCCACCTTCCCCCGGCGCGGATTAGGAAAGAATTCTTGGAGCAACATGCCCTCATCGGCAAAGTCGACGTCATACTGGAGCATTTCGATCGAGCCTTGGCATCAAATGAATGGCCAGAGAACGATGCGCTTGAAAACCAGAGGCTAGAGAATCCTATCGAGTTTGAGGTAGAGAAGGAATATAGGAACACGATTGCAACGATATTCGTTACAGGGAACGATGGCAATGCTCCTGCGCTATCTACGCCTGTTTCTAATGTCGAAGTACAACATGCAGAGACCCAAACTGTTGGACGCCCTGAAGATGATACGACAATCGTGGCTCTTCACGATGATACTCCTCTACCTCCATCTAAACTCGTACAACCTCGGCGATACTCATTACGTCCCAGGGCCAATGTGAACATACCCGGTGAACAGCAGGATCAGACGCCAAATGTAGCACCACGTTATGTTACGCGGTCGAGAGTGAAGCTAGAGGCCACCCGTGGACCGACGAAGGAAGCTACTCAACCTCGCAAAAACGAAGGCAGGTCAAGACAAATAAATGCAACCTCGAAAACCCGTCCTAGGGCTGCAAGAGGGAGGTAATATTTTGTAACTATTACAATATTTAACATTGAACGTACTCGATGATATTGCTTTTAATGATTAAGCAGTAGACTTTTCGAATTTGGAGCATACTAACGAGGTAAAGGCACTGCCGGAGAATTATTTGGCATGGTGGGAGTATGGGCTCAAGTCACGATGGCAAGTCTGAGAACGAAAGTTGAACGAGAGATGTTATAGTCGGATGATGAAATGCCAGCAACAATGAAGAGGACCAATCAGAGGCGAGCGTGACTACGCGAATACCATGGTTCCGGATGAGGAAAGTGAAGTAGTCAGTGTAGTTGAAGTCGCTAGATGATCATATATAAAAATTAGATTTATCGGTACCGATATCGGGATGGCCAGCAGCACAGGCACTAAGGTTAAATACTGAGACTAGATCTATGTTGCTGCTAGATCGAAAGAACCTTTCTCCCTAACAACTACCTCGCTGGCAGACCCATCATCAACAGAAACTACAAGGTCACGAGCTAAACTCCCGGATGTTGTGCCACCAAGTATACCCGCAAATGGCGTATTTGGGTTTTCCCTCGCGAAATCTGGGATGAAAAATCTATATAGCGAGCATACTTCAAGTTAAGACATGCAGCAACAAGTGAGATCATTATTGACTCACGCGTCGAATCCATGAAAGTCAAATTTGCGGGAGATGTAGGTGCGAGACCGTGAGCTGCGAATGAGATAACAACATGAGTGATATTCAGAGAGTTTGTGTAAGGTAGTGCGTACCCGAGTGGAGCTGACAGCACGACGACAGGAAACACCGAAGCGAACACGAACAACAAACAAGTAAGTGACTTAGGGGAATCCATAGGGATGACAAGGGTCGTCAACGAAACAAGGCCTGAGGAACGATATGTGTTGCTAGGACGATCAGAATGAATGCATGTTCAATAATCAACCACAGTGAGCATATAGTAGAATGGACTCACTATCCAGTACAATGAAGAGCGCAGCTCCTGGTAATACAATGCCTACATAGCGACCAGTTATATAGACAACGCGTCTTGATATATGTAGCCTCCTTTCCCTGGATTTGGCGACAAAAATAGAGCATTTCGAACAGCCGAACCACAGTTGAACAGATGGCCGAAGAGTATGATGATGATCCTGTGATGAACTACAGAAACATGATCAGTGGACTACGTAGTATGTATTCTTGTATGATGCACTCGCGGCTCCGATTATTCCGAGAGGATATCTTGTCCTATCAAGGTTGTATTTGATCAAAAACTTGGAGGTGAGGATCCGGGTTGGTGAATGATATCGTGACAAATGCTGAATTTGCCAATAACCAAACCAAACCAGCCAATGAGAGTAAAGGTATGGAAGGAGGATCGCGGTGACTTGGTTGCTTCGATGCTACAGTACCTCAAGTTTCATAGCCATCCAGAATAAGAGTTCGCCGGCGGTTCGTCGCTGTACCTCCCTCTGCAAGTAGAGACAGTGATCTGATAAAATGTCACTGCATGCCGCCAAACCTAACCAAGAGCTATGGAAAAGCTCAACTCGAAGGGGCAAACGGAAGCAAATCAAGATCAACCACGGGATTTTCGACCGTGAAAGAAAAGATCTTGCGCCCAAGTCTTCTCGACATCCCAGCAAAGCAAGGATCGCCAATCATGCACAGGATAAGGACCCCAAGACGGAAGTAATCACCGAAGCATCGCACACTAAAACACCGAAACACAAGCCAACGACAACGTTCAAAACAAAGAACAAAGTGGACAACCCACCGATCAAATTCCACCCAAACGACATTCCCAACCGGATAGAATTCGTAATTCAGACGGCTCCGAACCCAGATCACCCGGATGGTAGATCGAGACAGACTTTTTGGAATAATCTGAGTGAGAAATCGAGATATTGCATAAAAGACGTATTGGAGAGGGCAACACTAGGGGGACAAAAAAAAACAGACGGATAGAGATAGAGGGAATAGACGAAAGCAGGGAGGAGGTAATAAACAGAGGGCATTGGGAGGTGGGGGAATCGGGGTGTGCCAGGGGAATAAGGGAAGGGGAAGAGGGGGAATAGTCATAAGACAGTAGGGGGCGCAATAGGGAGACAGTAGAACAATACGAGTACAGAGTTCATTAAAACAAGCATGGGGCGGATCTGTATGCAAAAATTAAGAGGGATGTGAGTAAGAGGTTAGGTATTTAGGTGCGGAGGTGGGTGTATGCACGTAAAGAGTAGGAAATAGGAGAACTTACGCGGATCAATCTTCTGCCTCCACTGGTTGACTTGCGTCCCCGTCTGCCTCAGCAGCAGCCTCAGCCTCGGCTTCGGGCTCTTCAGCGATCGTCTCTTGTGCGGGGGCAGGAGCATCGTCTTTCTTCTCAGCTCCGACCTACAAAGAAAAAAATCGAACGCGAAGGAGAATCAGATATTAGCGACTGCATGGAATCCACAATAGCCGGAATGGAAATAGGAACGGGAAAAGGTGTGGGGGAGCGGTTGGGGGTACGAGAACAAAGAAAAAGAAATAAAACCCACCTTGGACGAAGGTTTCTTTGAGCCAGCCCTCGACGCGGGCTTCTTGGCAGTCGACGCAGGCTTCACAGATGCCTTCGACACGGGTTTCGCAGACCCCGCACGAGAGGCTTTAGAAACTGGTTTTTCAGCAGCAGCCTTAGAGGCAGGCTTGGACGCAGGAGCGGCCTTGCTCGCGGGCTTAGCAGCAGCCTTGCTTGCAGGTTTAGCCTGACAAAGGAAAACGCGTCAGATTCACGATCCATATCCAATGAAGACGCGTCCCTAAGACCGAGTATAAAAAAACCACATACCTTCTTGGCCGGAGGGGGCTTTTCGCCCTCTTCCTCGGTAACAGGGGCCTCATCGGCGTCGCCATTAGCAGCGGGAGCAGGAGCAGCCTCCTCGTCCTCCGCGTCCTTCTCAGCAGCGGTCCTCTTCTTTCCCTTGGTAGACTTTGGTTTCACCTCCTTTTCCTTCTCGGCGCCGTCCTCACCCTCGGCAGCGGCCTTGGCCTTCTTGCCTCTAGGTTTAGGAGCAGCTTTCTTTACGGGCACATCTGCCTTTGGCTGGTCTTTGATACGCGAAGATCGTCGCGGCTCGACTGGAGTGGCGTCGGCTGATACAGCAGCTTTGCGAGGCATGTTTATCGGGTGTTTTTGGGTGGGGTTGTGGTGTAAGGGTTATGGGCTAACGTTTGAACAGGGTGTGTTCTGCGTTGTGGGGGATGTTGTGGGTGCGGGGGAAGTGTGTGCAGTGGGGGGAAGAGGAAAGGGATGAGGGGGAGGGCAGAGGTCGGGTGGCTTGGATGATATTGACGAGTCTCGTGCGTTTCAGCTGTCTGAACTCACGCTCCCACTTTTATCCCACCGATCAATCAACAGACCTCTCACGTGCGCGTCGCGTAACACGTGATCCCCGCGTCTCCTCTTGCGTTGCTTGCTTGCTTGTTTGCTTGCTCGTTTCCCAGTCCACACGGCGTTCTCGTGCACAATACACATATAATTATTCTCGCGAGCGTCCAACACGGTGCGCAATACAGGTAGTGTTCAATAGGGGTAACAGGAGGTATCCACCAAACGACCGAACCGAACGAGACAGACAAACACGGCAACACTTTGAACCCCCAAACGGCGAAACGGAACGAACGAAACAAAAGGGAGAGAAAGAGCGTCACAACGGAGAGAAAGCGAACATGAGGTATCTTGCAAGAAGAGCTCAGACACTCAACCGTTTACGATATGGGACAGCAGATCCACAGCCCTAGACCGCATAAAAACCGTCATGATTAGCTCCGAACAACGTGGGCAGGCACATGCATTAAGTCAAAACTCACGTGAGGGAAGAAGCCACACTGGCCGTTGCAGCTCATGTACGGAGCCTTGCAGACACACTTGTCGCCCTCAGGGACAAATGGTGGCGTGCAAGTAAAGCCGCAAGGGTTGGAGGGTTGGCACTGCAATGTACCGTGCTCGGGGCAAGCGCAGTGCTTGGAGCTCGGGACGTGATTGATCTACAAATTAGAAGTTGAGAATCACCATCTCCGAAGATAGATAATCACAAAGAAGGAAGAAAAACTGACCAGAGCGACCAAAGAGGCGCTAACAGCGTCCTTGCCCAACAATCCGCTCAACAACTTCAATTGAGCATGGGCTTCCAAAGCGGCAGGCAAAGCACTCAAACACAAGCACAACTTCAAGCTAGCCAATTGGTGAACAGGAATGACCAATCCAGGGATGATACTCCCGACGAGAGCATCAGTATCGATGTACGCGCAAACATCGAGGATGGTACGACGTTCGACGTGTTGTCTAAGTTTGAGAGACCCGGGTGCGGGTGCGGCGTCTGTGTTGGTTTTGGTGGGAGCACGACACTCAATGCTTTCCGCGGAGAAGGGTTGGCGGTTCGGTTTGGCGAGGGTGGTGAGGGAGAGGAGAGCGGGAAGAACGAAGAAAGAGACAAATGCAAAGAAGCGCATGATTTCTGGCTTTTTTGAAATACTTTTTTTGACGGGATTAGAGTAGGTGGTATCGAAGTCTGGGATCGGGATGCTAACGACTGGAGAAGGATAAACCTAGACAACATTATCAATACACAGCCGTCAGTAGACATGAGGGACGAGCAGGATTAACACTTACGAAGGACTGGGGTTGAACGGACAGAGAAATAATCTACTAGTTAATCCTTTCACGGGGAAGAGGAATAGAAGACTAGCCTCGTCCTGGATCCCTTGGGGTTTATAAAGCCCCAAGGGAGGGCGCCACCGAGATGTTCTGTAACAACGATTCGATTGGCCAGAACACTCGTCAAGAATTTTGACATCGTCTCAAGTTCGATGAAATCGGAGTTGACCAGGCCGGGACCGGCACCTTTAGGGAACAGTCAATTCTGATGATTTCTGTCATCGAATAGTGGACCCTTGAATGGATGTTTAATATGAACCTTTGAATATGCAATACGAATCATGAACCAGACAACAAATGACAGCTCGTAACAAGGGAGAGCAGAGAGGAGCATTCAGTGAAGACTAGGGGAGCACAGGGAAACGGAGATGGAGGCAGGTTACATCTGACCGCATCGGGACGAGAGCGGCTAAGAAGCCTGAAAAACTCCAAGCGAATGGTGTTCTAGAGTCCATCAACTGTCACGAAACTGACATCGAGCCCGAGTTGCCGAGTAAGATGAAGTAAAGCCCGGGATCTAGGGGATTATTAACATTAAGGATGGGCGGGGAATAGAAGGGGGTAAACGGGGATAGGACTCGGCCGAAGGAAAGGGATCGTTATGATTCGTTTTCGTTCAAGGGTTCGTGAAACGATAGAAACGATGGAGATCCTAGTAGAAGATCCATGGCTTGGTCGGTGGACAAGAGGAAAGAAAACGTAGGAGGAAGTTCTAGAGCACACCCAGGTCGCCGTTAAATGCCAAATAGCCTGAAGCGCCCGTATGGTAGTCTTACGCAAAGTTTACCATTATCTAGAAACCACGGAGTAAACACAAACTCCACAAAAGTTCAATGCTTGCCGCGACCTTTATGGTCAACAGATCTCCTAAACTTCGAGGATCAGCATAAAACACCAGCTGGAAGACACGATAGACAAGTTAGATTGCGTTCTGAACCTCCCTCTCCCCGTCTTGCTCGTATCCCCAAGAGGCACCGAACATTGGAGAACCGAATAAAATGGCCCCTCAAGGTCTGAACGTAAAAGAAATTCAGAGAGTGTCGTAGGGACGCCACTTTACCCGAAAGCCGTCGTCCGATCAGGCACCGACGGAAAAGAATAGTTTGTAGCAAACTGCAGCCACAGGCTCGTCGTTGATGGATCTCTGAAGAGAAAAGAGGCTTCTAGACTACATCCAGGGCCCGAAACCTCGCAGAGAGCGTCGACGTGGTTGCACAGTCACGGTGGGCAGGAAAGCACATACAGCGAGCTTGTCACAATTGAGTTTGAAGGAAGAACTTTACGATGACGGTCGACGATGACGACACTAGAAAGTCATGCATGTACAGTAGAGTTTAGTGATGTGCAGGCCTGGCTCAAAGCCGTTGAGCCAGCCAAGCCAAGCCGTAGAAATGTGAAGCCAGGCCAGGCCGTAACCAAAGTATGTATTGGCCTTATGGCTCGGCTTCATGCTCGGGCCGGCCCTGTTGGGCTTTGAGGCCGTGGCTTTCATAGCAAAGATAGCTGGCGCTAAACATCCGAAAAGGAAGGTTAACCTGCCTACTCGAAGGTTAAACACACGGTGGGGGGCCAATCGACCTGCCGTCTGCGTTTATTGTTCAAATCTGCTGCTTAGACCCACCTCGTATTATGTCTTTAACATTTTTGTTTTTGTTTATACCTATACAGGTCCATGCTTAACCCTCTATTATCTTGTTAGTCGTCGCTGTGTGAGACTTAGGCTACCAGGCAGTGTGATAAGGCTGTTAAGTATTGTTTTGCATTGTCCCTATTGGCACGTAATTGTTTTGATAGGGATGCTTGGACCTCAACAAGCTCGTCCGTAAAGGTCTATGCTTTCAAGGAAATGTGCATAAATAGGTCAGGTTTCCTTGTTAATGGACCAACTCAAACTTCAACGACATGACCTCTCAATCCAATCCCCCTCGTCGCTCGCATCGTGATACCAGGCTTCCTCAGAGGCTGAGGGACCCCGATAACATTGGTGAGCATGATGAATATACCCTAAACACTATAGCGGCAGCTGCGGCACACCATCGAGATATACAAGCTACCACCACATCTCTCCAAATACTGTCGCCCTCTATCCCATCGTCATCTATGGCAAACAGTTTCGCTGGCTCGCAACCGCAACCGACACCTCCTGCACCCTCTTCCCCTATTTTGATTCCTTCTGAGGAGTCTGATAGTGATGCTAAAGGTATGTTTCCGATACAAAACCTCAGAGACATGAGAGTTTCTGACTTTCTATTGTTTTTACTAGAAAAGCAGACATCTAGTCCTACCTCAAGTACTAGTACCAGTAGCGAAGACGAAAGCGAAGAAGAAATAGAAGACAAAGTGCCGATCAAGACTACGAAACGCAAGAAACCACAAAAAAAGACTCGAGGTATAGTAACTACACTCGAGTTCCATATTCACTCTAGTTTAATTTTCACAATAGCTCGCAAACGGCTACAGAAGACAGCCAATACACAGCAAGACCCTGTTGATCAGGACGGTTTCCTAAAAGATATTGATGTCCAATCTATTGCTCAGGAGAAACCGACGGTACACTTTCGGCAGAAGACTCGTGATACGGACCATTTCTTTGGTCCTCAGGTGGGAACCCAACAGAGGCGACATTGTAAAGTGAATGGGTGCATGTAAGTTCTACCGGATCTATTGCAATAACCCTCACTGACAACTTATTTCATTAGTAGTGACTTTGTACCCGAAGTGACAACCCTCCGCCGCCATATGGAATCCCGTCACAAGGCAATATACCATGAGTGGTGTCGTGCAAATGAATTCCAGTCAATGCTGCCTAGGGATGTAAAGGCTCGCAAGGATGCATTACGACAAGACACTGAACGTCAACAAACACTCGAGGGCCATTTGAAAGCGCTTCCACCAACGGAACGTGCTATCAAGTATACTGAGAAGCGCTTCCGAGAAGCAGCCATTGAGTGGCTTATTGGGACCGATCAGGTATGTAGTTTTGTTCACGTACATATTCACCTCTTTACTCATAATTATTGCAGCCTTTAGGAGCATTGGACCATCCGAAATTCAAACAAATGCTTGAGCTCGCTGCAGCTGCTAAAGATGGCATCAGCATCCCTTCGCGAAAGGTTTGTCGAGCTGAAATTATTCAAATGTTCAAGACCCGTATGGAGGATCTTCGGAAACGACTCAACGTGAGTCAAACACTTGATTTATTTCTATATTAGATTGACCTCAATACTTATACTAGAGCAACGTCGTTGAGGGAAGAGTCAGTCTTACCATGGATGCTTGGCAAGCTAGCAATGTTGATGGTTACTTTGCTGTTACTGGGCATTGGGTTGAGGTTGGCGATGATAAGCTGTGGCATCTACAGAGTGCATTATTGGGTTTCACTAAGCTCAATAATGCACACAATGGTGTCCGTCTGGGTCAAGCCCTCTACAAGATATGTGATCGGCTTGGAATTGCCCACAAGGTATGGTTCCCTCTTACTTGTTCTCAATGCTAAATCTGACTTATAATAACACCAGATCTTCAAGGTAACATGCGACAATGCGAGCAATAATGGAACGACTCTGGAAGAATTTGCTCGACATCTCCAAAGGCATCACAAATGTCTTTTCGATCCTGTTCAAGATCGTATAAAGTGAGTTATTTACTATTTCTCCTGATATTTTGGCGAATAACTTCTGTAGCTGTCTAGGACATGTTATCAACCTTGCTACGCAGGCACTCATCAACGCATATAGCAATTCACCGCACTATGATCCAAGCGATCCGGAAGCCGTCGTAACCTCAGCAAGTGGTGTATGTCGGGATGAGATTGGCCTTGTTCGTGCGATTGCAGTGAAGGTTAGTACATGCGTTCTTTTGAAGTGTGAATCTGATGACTAACTAATTGATTAAGGAACGCTCATCTGCGAAGCGAAAAGAATTGTTTCGAGATATACAAAAGCGAGCAGGTACTGGTACAGCAAGACAACTCATTCTCGACATGAAGGTGCGATGGTCGTCAACCTACGCGATGCTCCATCGAGCGGAGTCATTAAAGACTGTGTGTTAATACGTACTATTGCCATATATTTATCACGCTAAGCTGTTATATTTATAGCATGTTGATACATTTGTGTATGAACTCGGCTTGCTTGCAAATACTGCCCAAGAACGTCGCAAGATTGATGATCTTAAACTCACGTCTGAGGAGTGGGAACGTGTTTCCGAATTCCTACAGCTCTTATCCCACGCTGATTCTCGTCAACAAATGTTCTCGTCTGAGACAGAACCTTGTCTATACCTGGTCTTACCTGCTCTTGAGGGCCTTCATAGGGCATGGTCATTTCGTGCAGAGAAACCCCGCTATCAACATTTCGCGCATGCACTCAATGTTGCATGCAACAAGATATCCGATTATTACGACAAGACTGGAAACTCGGATGCCTACGTGATATCACTCTGTACATTTGGTTCAGTCTTATTGCAAGTATGTGATTCACTAATATGTTACCATACTACTAGTCCTCAACCCTAGGGAAAAAGGTGCTCATTTTAAAAAACACTGGTCCTCGGAACTCCAAAAGGAGGCACTCGAGGTGATGGAAGGAGTTGTAAGTACCAGCGCTATGATTCTGCCTTCCGAAGCTTATGTCTCATCTCTGATTCAGTATAAGAATCAGTATATTCAAATGTATGGTCAGTCCACACAGCCGCTCAATCCACCTCCAAAGCAAGCCAAATGGGCAACATTGCTTCGTGATCTATCAAGCGACGAGGAGTCCGCAGACGAAGCAGAGACACGCGAAAATGCTGGAATCGATCCAAAGAAGCCCTGGCTTCGAGATTTTCATCGGTATCTCGATAGTCATGATGTCATTGCAAATGAGATGTCGATCGTTGAGTGGTGGGGGGTATGTAAATTTCAGCCTCGTCGTGTTGCATATATTAAATTCTACTTTGTAGTTACATGCGAGTCACTACCCGGTCTGGGCATCGCTCGCTCGGGACTACCTCGCTATTATGGCTACATCCGTCTCAAGTGAACGAGCATTCTCACAAGGTGGGATCACCATCAGCAAGCGCCGCTCACGTTTGAAGGGAGATATTGTCGAAGCACTCCAAGTGCTCAAGTGCCACATTCGCAAGAATCTGATCTTCCCGGAGGCTGATCCTTGCTCGACAGTGGAGCCGGAGCTTTTTGATGAAAGTACTGCTGCTGCCGAGGCTTCGAAAGATGATCACGATGATGCATGGAGCGATGTAATAGATGAGTCTGCAGATGAACATGACGATAATATGGATATATTGTAGATATTGTACATTATATTTTACTTTTATCTATATACCTATGAGCCGTGGCTCAGGCCAAAGCCGGCCAAGGCCGACCCTTCCACTAGGGCTTACGGCTCGGCCTGCTACTGAGTGAAGCCTTAGCCCTCTGAAGCCAGGCCAAAGCCGTGGCTTACAGGCCAAGCCGGGCCGGCACATCACTAGTAGAGTTCATGGTCGATAGTAAATAAGATTCAATGAATGCTTTGCTTCAAGCCATGCCAGCAGGAGTCGGGGAAACAGGAAACAGGATGTATAGAATCGACTCCGAGTCAGTGAAGAGAAACTTGAAGTCTCCGGAAAACAAAAAGCGCCGAACACACGGAAGCTTTGTGGCACTTCCTATTTTGGTATTTTGAATGCGGGAAGATGACTCAATACGGAAGTGCAGTTGGGTTCGCTACGAACTAGGACATACTTGCTTCGATGATCTCATGAATCGACGACTTGGTGAATTCTATGATATAAGTAACCTTCCATGACATAGCTTAGATGGTATGCAATGAATACCGACTTCGAGAGGTTCACAGGTTCTCTGCAGTATCATGATATTATCTCAAACTGGCTACGAAACATCTACAAGCTACAACCTGGACTTAGTTCTCTGCCGATAATACAGCTTTTCTCTTACGAAAATCCCACTTCTGACTCGGAGTTTGAACATTGTGCCAAGACCTTGCTTAGCCCTTCCGAGTCGCTCGAGAGTCTTCTATCCTCACCTACTGGAGATAGTACCCAACCTTCAGGTAAACCCACGTCACACGCCGCATTTCCGCCGTGTGCTCTTGACTCCTTGTTCTCCATCTTTTGACGATCATGCCTCGATGACAGCGTGGCCAGTGGACCAAAAAAGCGCACATGGACGACTGATGTTTAACAAGAAGAAGAACATGCACGTTGTCTTCTAGAACCAGAGGCTGAGAAATGAAGGGAGCTTTGCATCCATGTCCAGTTGTTCGAAAGCTTGATCGTACCGGGACGCTATCAGATTAACACCATTGATCATCGTCAAGCGTTTGATTATCCCTCCGTCGGGCTCGTCAATGTTGGGTTGCAATGTTTTACTAGTCTACCATCTGGTGAAACTTGAACATCAAGATGATTCAGGGTTGACCATGATGGAAAATTCAACTTCTATGCGCATGTTCGGACTACTTGCCGACTATTTAAACCCCCAACCTTGCATAGACTAACCTCCCAAGAGCTGCGCTCCAAGTCGTACTGGATAGTGAGTTCTATGACATACTCGTCGATAGTCGGCGAATGTCATTACTTACGATTACTATTCGATTGCTATAGCGTCGTCGATCAACCTCTAATTTACATTTCCAATCCGAGTCAATTGTATTACTACTATGATTCACCTCAGGCTGTCACTTTATGTCTTGTTTACCGTGGCGACGATGATAGTTCCTGTGTTATCAGCTCCACTCCGAGTCAGGTATAGTACCCTGGCTTAACTTGAAGTACTCTCTCTAACACATATCTATCTAGTATGCGTGACGTAGGCGATCTACCTCTACCTCCTACGTCGGACCATGACGGGACCAATTTGTGAGCAAAAATACAAATATACATTTACACGCTAACAAGACTAAAATGGCATTCACTTTGCAGAGATACTAGAGACGGATTTCATTTTGATTTACCATCTTTTGTAAGCGGGCTGGAGGGGCATCCGCTGTCGTCACTTCAGCCAGCGCAGGCTAGCCTGACCCTGAATGTCAGTGAAAATCCGCGACTTAATTTCTGATGGCCATATCTCGGCAAGGTGGTCGTTCTATCGGCTTGTGGGAAGAATTGAGGGGCGAACATGATATGTAGCACGGCATCTTCTGACAAGTATAAGGCTGATAATTGGCAATGTTGGCATTCGAGTCACTTCATACTTTTATTGCTGTACGAGCATGTTCAAGTTTATGTTCGGTGAATACTAATTGTTAGACTGTCAGGGATGAACACAATGGTCTGCAGAGAGGGGGGAATTAGTTCACGTTTGGGTAGAGAACCGTGTAACTCGAAGGGTATGTAGACTGCTATTGTCACAACCGTCTAAAACAGCCTTATTGCTCGAACTCTGCCAAGATAAGTGATGATGCCTTGGATGTCCTAGGCTTGATCGAGCATTTGAATTCCTTTGGATGGCTAGATCAAGCAACAGTCAGATCATCCTGTTGGAATCTATGATATTCGTATACATTACCTTATAGAACCCGCGGTGTATTCACCCGAAGGCTCGATGATGACACCATTTTCGACTGCCTTTGAAATATCAAAGGTAGCCAGAACCATGGCACATGTGAAGAAAACAGACGTATCAGCTAGGTTAAGACCTCAAAAAAGAAAAGCATTAAGTCAATGTTCAGAGTATATATGCAAAAGCCGTAGGTACCTGGACAGATTCTAGAAAACACCAAGCATGTTGAATAAGTCCAAACTTCCTCTGCATACTGTAAAGGGTGAATTCACCTTCGTCCAAAGCCGAAAATAAACTCTCGTGGGTTTCGGTTAGGATTGGGGTGAAGGTAGCGGTCCGGATTGAAAGCTGATGGATCCGGGTACCTCTCAGGATCACGCAAAAGTGCCCTTGAGAACAGGCTCGGTGAGCCTGAAAATGGGAAATAGTATAAGGACATGTGGTTACCAGATATTGGCGATGACAACCGTGTCCTTTGGGATGAAATAACCTTTGTAGATGTCGTCTTGCGAAGCGCGGTGAAATCCCCCTGAATAAACGAGACAATGAGTTTCAAAGTTTCAAAGTATGCCTAGTGGAATAATCCTTACCTAGTGGTACAACCGGGCTAAGTCGAAGAACTTCGTTTACTACTGCTTCGACGTAAGGTAAGTTTTCTCGGTCAGCAAAGGTTGGAAGTCTATCCTTTCCGACGACTCGATCGATCTCTTCTTTCGCCTTCTGCTGGATTTCGGGGTACATCGTCATCGCAAGGAAGAATGAGTAGATAGTGGAAACAGTCTGTGGAAATTATAAAAACGTCATAACATCCGAACAATGAGACTTCGAACGTACCGTGTCTGCACCTCCGCCATACATCGAGGCTGCTGACCATTTGATATTATCTTCTTTCTCCGGAGTAAGAGTTTCAGTCTCCAAAAGGTTCTTCGTGTAACTCGGCAAAGCAGTGCCTTCTCGCTAAAGATACCGATATTTTGAATCACAGATCCACATAGACGCGAACAATCGTTCAACCCACCATTTGTTGTTTCACCATAGCGAATGGCATCTCGGCCATTGCCATTGTTTCCGCTCTCCACACCGCTGCCAATTTCTTGAACCTCGCACCAGGGACCCAGCTCGGAATGTAGCGTAGTATGGGCAAAGCATCGACAAGGAAAGCACCCAGAGTAGTGGTGATACTGAAGTTCTCCATAGCCCTATCGACAATCTCGACATAAGGATCTTTCCCTTCCATAACACTATAACCATATGTGATCTTCATAATAATACCGCTTGCAGTCCTATATAGTATAAGTACCAAACTTACGAAATCATTGTGACAACTTACTTCCGAATATGTTCGTGCACGTTCTCCGGTGTGTAAATAAGACGTCTCAAGAATTTATGGATCTCAGTCTCGATGAGTTCATGGAAAGGTCGAAGAGCACTTTTGCTTCCTATAATTCGGCTGAAAAACCGACGGGATTCTCTGAACCTATCGCCGTATCGAGTTAGTCCAAGACTAGCAACCCACCCGACTAGTTCGCCAGCCATAATAAGAGTGGGTCTGTCCGAGTACTTGCTACTCCGTTTATCGAGGAGTGCTACTGCATCCTCGGCAGAGTGCAGGAAGACAAAATGCTTCCCAAGGACATTAACGTGGATAATATCACCTATAAGTAGTGTTACCAACTAAGCGTTCAGAGGAAGGGGGAATGACGTACCCCATCGTTTAGTCCATTCAGTGATGGCAAGCCACTCATGCGACGTAGGCATATCGAGTACATTGCCGACAAAAGGGAGGCCTCTTGGACCTGGAGGGACAGGAAACCGATTCTTCCTGATAGAATACCGACGTAGGATGTACAGTCCCAAGACAATGAGAGCGGAATTGAGCATGAGAGGTGATAATGTCATCGTGCTGATAGCAATCTAACCATACTTTCAAGCCGCACATATATAGAGTCTGATTACAGATCAAGGGGGCAGCAGACAAACATACTCTTGGATCCGGAAGCACGATGATTACCTCTTAGGAACTCCGCCACGTAGGCTATGATGACGTGATACGCCGTTTAAGTAAAAGTAAATGCTAAAATAATAGGGTTCTGACAGACCTTGGTGAGCATTTGCCTACTGTGTAGAATTGGGGTTGCTGTCGCCTACGATCTCGCACCGATTTCGTAACACTTTGACTGGACGATGCATCATAAATATCCCTTTGGGACGATTCAGGAGATCATCTGCGCTATGATATCCGAGATGGCAGAATATTATATAGAGAAGCGGAACACTGTGACGCGGGTCGCACATTGGCCTATTGGGAAGACAGCGAACTACAGATAGATCCTGAGTGAGGTCAATCATGAATACTTGCGTCACCAGTCGTTATGAGTAAGGTGGTTGAAGGAGGTCTATTTCGAGCAGGCAGACTAGAGATGTCAATAACGCGTTATCCTTCCTCGGCTCCTGTACTGTTGGTACAGGACTCACTGTATGTCAATAACAGATATATATATTCTTGATCCCTACAGAGACGATCGTCAATGTCAGCAACGCGAACATTTCATAAACAACCTACGAAGGCACTTACTTAACGAAGGTAAGAGATCTGCTATCAGCCGCATGATGCAAGATGATTCTACGCTTTGTTTCCATATGACAAACATCTCTCATGGCCTGGTCACATTAATATAAGTTGCATTTGTGAACGTAGTCGAATTGGGCTATACGTGGTGCGAATAGGAGTCTCGTTTCCTGTTTTTGTGACCGGGTTTTCGCTTAGTCATGACCCCTTTACTCCGATTGGACGGTCGCGTCATAGAGCTGCGGCCCGCGGATGTGCCCCTTCAAACTCCGCTCAACCTTTCGCCTCCGCTGGCACATGGCCTGAAATTGCTTGAAGATATCTATGAAGGAACGACTATTTTCCGAAAGTCATAGAGGCTGAAAACGAGCCTGGAAGATATCTTACTACGACGAAAGTAACTGAGTTACACTTATTAGACTTATCGGTGAAGAGGATACCCCGAGATCAGAGGGGTCTGGCGATTCTGCACGATAAAGTTAGCCGTAGAGGATGAAGGATCTTAATAGCTGCCGCAATGGACGTCTTATCGCGCCTAGACTGAGGTTCAAGTAGAGAGCATGAAATGAAGTAGACAGAACGCTCAGACTGCCTGATTACCCATTTAATCCGCTTGTCACTGTTTCGAAGCTGCTACGTCGAACGGTTCTGCTCCCCACGATACGAGCGTGTCTTCTTCCTAAGGAAAAAAACACTTATCCTGGGGTATGCAATGACGAGGAGTCAGCATTGCTAGATGATGATGCTGGCATAGCCACTCAAATACTCGGAATACTATACGGTGAGGACTGCTCTCACTGTATCCTGGTCATTAGTGAGTAATGTCGGAATTGACAGGGAACTGTCGTCGACTCGAGCGTCGCGACCCATCGGGCGTGACGTAAGGAATAGCTAATGAGCTGCTGCAGTAGAACGTGAGGCGGACGGTACTGAGCTGATAGCGGGCGGCTTTCTCCCAAGTGGTTTTCCTCCGTATCATACAGTGTTCGCATACTGTGAAGACAGGGTAGCTTTTCTCATATGGACCAGTTTCCCCAAGAGGGTTTTACGGAACATGAGTTTTTAATGCACCCCAGGTCACCGCATAGACACACAACACAACTTGAATCATCACGTCGAGTCTTTTCAGTAGCACGAGAGACACCTACTCAGCCGGGGATACAATGTAGAATAGTTCTTGTCTAGATAGTTTTCCTTGTCTTATCTTATCGATCTAGATTACACGGCGTCATATAGTAGATCGAGTAGATAGACAAAACATACACATCTCTCTCTCTCTCCACATTCCTTGACAATAACACTGTAATTGTCTATGATGCGCCTTTTCATCACGGTGTTGTAACCCGGGCGTTGGGAAGAGGCGGTGCACTGTCATCATCGCAATTCAAGGATGTCTCTTGGATTCCACGTACAGACATTGTCAGACATTGCCTCTACGGTATTGCATCAAGTCAAACTACCTCCAACACAAGACTCAGACTCTAGTAGCTGCCTATTGCGCCCGTAATCAATATGTTGACAATCTGATTCGGCTCTCGCACTGGTACCGTGATGGTCGTCCGAGTAAATTACGCTTATGCGCTTTCTCATTGTCATTCATTCGGTGAGTGGTTCATGAAACTCTTTTTATACACAACTACTAACTTCAAATATAGTGATTCAAGAAAGATACGCTGTTTTACCTTCTACAGTGTTATACGTACGTATTTTGATCTAGTGATGTGCCGGCCCGGCTTGGCCTGTAAGCCACGGCTTTGGCCTGGCTTCAGAGGGCTAAGGCTTCACTCAGTAGCAGGCCGAGCCGTAAGCCCTAGTGGAAGGGTCGGCCTTGGCCGGCTTTGGCCTGAGCCACGGCTCATAGGTATATAGATAAAAGTAAAATATAATGTACAATATCTACAATATATCCATATTATCGTCATGTTCATCTGCAGACTCATCTATTACATCGCTCCATGCATCATCGTGATCATCTTTCGAAGCCTCGGCAGCAGCAGTACTTTCATCAAAAAGCTCCGGCTCCACTGTCGAGCAAGGATCAGCCTCCGGGAAGATCAGATTCTTGCGAATGTGGCACTTGAGCACTTGGAGTGCTTCGACAATATCTCCCTTCAAACGTGAGCGGCGCTTGCTGATGGTGATCCCACCTTGTGAGAATGCTCGTTCACTTGAGACGGATGTAGCCATAATAGCGAGGTAGTCCCGAGCGAGCGATGCCCAGACCGGGTAGTGACTCGCATGTAACTACAAAGTAGAATTTAATATATGCAACACGACGAGGCTGAAATTTACATACCCCCCACCACTCAACGATCGACATCTCATTTGCAATGACATCATGACTATCGAGATACCGATGAAAATCTCGAAGCCAGGGCTTCTTTGGATCGATTCCAGCATTTTCGCGTGTCTCTGCTTCGTCTGCGGACTCCTCGTCGCTTGATAGATCACGAAGCAATGTTGCCCATTTGGCTTGCTTTGGAGGTGGATTGAGCGGCTGTGTGGACTGACCATACATTTGAATATACTGATTCTTATACTGAATCAGAGATGAGACATAAGCTTCGGAAGGCAGAATCATAGCGCTGGTACTTACAACTCCTTCCATCACCTCGAGTGCCTCCTTTTGGAGTTCCGAGGACCAGTGTTTTTTAAAATGAGCACCTTTTTCCCTAGGGTTGAGGACTAGTAGTATGGTAACATATTAGTGAATCACATACTTGCAATAAGACTGAACCAAATGTACAGAGTGATATCACGTAGGCATCCGAGTTTCCAGTCTTGTCGTAATAATCGGATATCTTGTTGCATGCAACATTGAGTGCATGCGCGAAATGTTGATAGCGGGGTTTCTCTGCACGAAATGACCATGCCCTATGAAGGCCCTCAAGAGCAGGTAAGACCAGGTATAGACAAGGTTCTGTCTCAGACGAGAACATTTGTTGACGAGAATCAGCGTGGGATAAGAGCTGTAGGAATTCGGAAACACGTTCCCACTCCTCAGACGTGAGTTTAAGATCATCAATCTTGCGACGTTCTTGGGCAGTATTTGCAAGCAAGCCGAGTTCATACACAAATGTATCAACATGCTATAAATATAACAGCTTAGCGTGATAAATATATGGCAATAGTACGTATTAACACACAGTCTTTAATGACTCCGCTCGATGGAGCATCGCGTAGGTTGACGACCATCGCACCTTCATGTCGAGAATGAGTTGTCTTGCTGTACCAGTACCTGCTCGCTTTTGTATATCTCGAAACAATTCTTTTCGCTTCGCAGATGAGCGTTCCTTAATCAATTAGTTAGTCATCAGATTCACACTTCAAAAGAACGCATGTACTAACCTTCACTGCAATCGCACGAACAAGGCCAATCTCATCCCGACATACACCACTTGCTGAGGTTACGACGGCTTCCGGATCGCTTGGATCATAGTGCGGTGAATTGCTATATGCGTTGATGAGTGCCTGCGTAGCAAGGTTGATAACATGTCCTAGACAGCTACAGAAGTTATTCGCCAAAATATCAGGAGAAATAGTAAATAACTCACTTTATACGATCTTGAACAGGATCGAAAAGACATTTGTGATGCCTTTGGAGATGTCGAGCAAATTCTTCCAGAGTCGTTCCATTATTGCTCGCATTGTCGCATGTTACCTTGAAGATCTGGTGTTATTATAAGTCAGATTTAGCATTGAGAACAAGTAAGAGGGAACCATACCTTGTGGGCAATTCCAAGCCGATCACATATCTTGTAGAGGGCTTGACCCAGACGGACACCATTGTGTGCATTATTGAGCTTAGTGAAACCCAATAATGCACTCTGTAGATGCCACAGCTTATCATCGCCAACCTCAACCCAATGCCCAGTAACAGCAAAGTAACCATCAACATTGCTAGCTTGCCAAGCATCCATGGTAAGACTGACTCTTCCCTCAACGACGTTGCTCTAGTATAAGTATTGAGGTCAATCTAATATAGAAATAAATCAAGTGTTTGACTCACGTTGAGTCGTTTCCGAAGATCCTCCATACGGGTCTTGAACATTTGAATAATTTCAGCTCGACAAACCTTTCGCGAAGGGATGCTGATGCCATCTTTAGCAGCTGCAGCGAGCTCAAGCATTTGTTTGAATTTCGGATGGTCCAATGCTCCTAAAGGCTGCAATAATTATGAGTAAAGAGGTGAATATGTACGTGAACAAAACTACATACCTGATCGGTCCCAATAAGCCACTCAATGGCTGCTTCTCGGAAGCGCTTCTCAGTATACTTGATAGCACGTTCCGTTGGTGGAAGCGCTTTCAAATGGCCCTCGAGTGTTTGTTGACGTTCAGTGTCTTGTCGTAATGCATCCTTGCGAGCCTTTACATCCCTAGGCAGCATTGACTGGAATTCATTTGCACGACACCACTCATGGTATATTGCCTTGTGACGGGATTCCATATGGCGGCGGAGGGTTGTCACTTCGGGTACAAAGTCACTACTAATGAAATAAGTTGTCAGTGAGGGTTATTGCAATAGATCCGGTAGAACTTACATGCACCCATTCACTTTACAATGTCGCCTCTGTTGGGTTCCCACCTGAGGACCAAAGAAATGGTCCGTATCACGAGTCTTCTGCCGAAAGTGTACCGTCGGTTTCTCCTGAGCAATAGATTGGACATCAATATCTTTTAGGAAACCGTCCTGATCAACAGGGTCTTGCTGTGTATTGGCTGTCTTCTGTAGCCGTTTGCGAGCTATTGTGAAAATTAAACTAGAGTGAATATGGAACTCGAGTGTAGTTACTATACCTCGAGTCTTTTTTTGTGGTTTCTTGCGTTTCGTAGTCTTGATCGGCACTTTGTCTTCTATTTCTTCTTCGCTTTCGTCTTCGCTACTGGTACTAGTACTTGAGGTAGGACTAGATGTCTGCTTTTCTAGTAAAAACAATAGAAAGTCAGAAACTCTCATGTCTCTGAGGTTTTGTATCGGAAACATACCTTTAGCATCACTATCAGACTCCTCAGAAGGAATCAAAATAGGGGAAGAGGGTGCAGGAGGTGTCGGTTGCGGTTGCGAGCCAGCGAAACTGTTTGCCATAGATGACGATGGGATAGAGGGCGACAGTATTTGGAGAGATGTGGTGGTAGCTTGTATATCTCGATGGTGTGCCGCAGCTGCCGCTATAGTGTTTAGGGTATATTCATCATGCTCACCAATGTTATCGGGGTCCCTCAGCCTCTGAGGAAGCCTGGTATCACGATGCGAGCGACGAGGGGGATTGGATTGAGAGGTCATGTCGTTGAAGTTTGAGTTGGTCCATTAACAAGGAAACCTGACCTATTTATGCACATTTCCTTGAAAGCATAGACCTTTACGGACGAGCTTGTTGAGGTCCAAGCATCCCTATCAAAACAATTACGTGCCAATAGGGACAATGCAAAACAATACTTAACAGCCTTATCACACTGCCTGGTAGCCTAAGTCTCACACAGCGACGACTAACAAGATAATAGAGGGTTAAGCATGGACCTGTATAGGTATAAACAAAAACAAAAATGTTAAAGACATAATACGAGGTGGGTCTAAGCAGCAGATTTGAACAATAAACGCAGACGGCAGGTCGATTGGCCCCCCACCGTGTGTTTAACCTTCGAGTAGGCAGGTTAACCTTCCTTTTCGGATGTTTAGCGCCAGCTATCTTTGCTATGAAAGCCACGGCCTCAAAGCCCAACAGGGCCGGCCCGAGCATGAAGCCGAGCCATAAGGCCAATACATACTTTGGTTACGGCCTGGCCTGGCTTCACATTTCTACGGCTTGGCTTGGCTGGCTCAACGGCTTTGAGCCAGGCCTGCACATCACTATTTTGATCTGCAGGATGCTGTCTGTTGTTGGGTACATTGACAGTGATGGGCTTGCTCTCGATGAGTCAGAACATATATCATGATGACGAGTCAAGGCCATCAGTTAAGTGTATCTACTTGATGATCTGTCCTTGGTCTCTTCCCGAGGTTTGAACAGGCCTGGGACCTTCGAAGTGTTCATCACGCAACATTTTTGAGGCAGTTCCAATACGCAGTAACTATATAAACCCCACCTATACAGACGCTGACATCCTAGGAGCTGCGCTCTGAGTTGTACTGGATAGTAGGTTGATTCATCCTCATTCCCATGATTTACCTGTTGACTATCACCACCGTACTCAGCACCACCTACGACCATAACCCCCTTGAGTCCACGTGTCAAGATAATTCTATAGCCATGAATCACTTCAGGTCGCTACTGTTGTTCATTTTAACTTCAGTTTTTTGTACCGCCGTGTTGTCAGCGCCGCTGAAGTGAATATCATCATACCTATCCTCGATTCACGTAGCTGACAATTATCACTTGTAGTTCGCCGTATGGAAATCCCGATGACCATACCTCCCCCGTACAAAACTGGAAATTGTGAGTAGTCACCCTGTACGATGGGAATTTTCAGGTCACATCCTAACACTTAATGTAGAGAAACTAGATTCGATCTCACAGAGTTTCTGCAAGAGTATACAGGAAGGTTCAATGACATCCATTCTGGTCCTGCGGCCCTTGCCAAAACAGTATGCATCCCTCCGCAATGTCGATGAAATCGATGATTTCCATAATGTCAACTGTGTACTGCATGATCGTAGAATAGAAATTAGGACCTCGAATTGAAACTGTGATAACAATCAGGAATCAGTAAGAAATATGGCGGACCATGTCACTGCTCCACATGCTAATATTACGAGCCCCTGGAAAGAGAAAGTAGATTTGAGATCGCATTTAATCTACTCCAGAGCTAGTGTCGGTTCTGTGAATCGTGGAACCGCATTGCAATTTACATAACTTGATGCGTAAAGTGGTGAAGTTTTCCTCAGATCAACTCTGGGCTTGACTTTCGAATAAAGGGTAGGGAAAGGAGAAACTCCGGTGTCTAACCTCAAATGCGTTTTTATCTCTACGCGCACTAAATTTCTGCAAGTTAAGTGTTGATTACAGTACTTTTGGTTGTTAACATCGACAAGAAGATTATGGGTATTTTAACTAGGTATTAAGAGATCCATATCATATAACCTCGATGAAATCACTTTCTCTTGGAATGGGTAGCCGGTTTTGAGGTCACAGTCTTTTGTTTCGACCTGCCCCGAGTTGGTGCCGCTTCTTTGCGAGGCTGAGGGGTAAATTTCGTTGGTTTACGGGTAACCACTGGTTTTGCTCTCGAACGTGTAAGATAACGGGGTGCCGTCTCTTGGGTCTCCTCCGCTTGCGGCTCGCTAGGTTCATTCGCCTTCAAATTGGCCCTGGAGCGTAGATCGTATCGCCGAGGCTGCACGGTTTCGGAAGGGGGCGGAGAAGGAGCATCATCAAGAGGTTCGGCGATGAGGTCATCTGCGACAGGTTCAGGAACCTGGACCTCCTCTGCTGCTTGCTCTCGTTGAACTTCAACATTTGGCCCGGACGTAAATGGTGCAGGAGCTCTCCCATCATTTCCTGTAGCGAATGTGGTGGCAATTGTGTTCCTGCGTTCTTTATCTGCTTCATTCTTAGGCTTTGCCGGCATTTGGTCTTCGAGCGCATCCTTCTCCGGCCATTCATTCGATGCCAAGGCTCGGTCAAAAAGCTCCAGCACAACGTCAACTTTGCCGATAAGCTCATGCTGCTTCAGAAATCCATCAGATTCCCTTGCGGGGGGAACGTTGGCATGAATGTGATACATCTGGAAAAGCGCAGTAAGCTCGTGAAGGAGAACGTTGAGGGGTTTGCAAGTCCAATTGATGTTATTGGAAGCGAGACGATTGGATGTGAGGAATGTGTTCTTCTTGTTGCCACCGCTTGCAGGTGCGCCGTCCCGAGGCGCCTCATACTCGTCGAAGAAGTTGATGTTGAAGGTGGGATGGGTATGCTCGAAATAGTGAAACGAGATATATAACAACACCCAGTAGCAGGATTCCAAGTCGTCGTGGATCTCGTGGATCTTGCCGTTTTCCATCAGCATACCAATAGAGAGAAACTGCCATGTCCCCTACAAGACTGTCAGCAACATTCTGCCATCGAGTGGATATCGACTTACTGTTCGGCCTGGGTGTCGCATTTTACTGAGAAGAATATCCAGGGCATGGTCCCAATCATTGAGAACACCACGTCCTATGAGGCTGATCATGATGTTCCCAGCACTGATGTCACGGTGGAGAAGTTTGCCAGTCTCAAATGCGATTTTGATGGCTACATAGATCATGGACAGAAGTTTAACTGAGTTCTGAGTCAGTGCATGTAAAAGCTTAAACTCACCAACTATCGCATCCCGAATCGCCTGCACAGATTCGCGAGACGAAGTAGCAGAAATAAGAGGAAACACAATCTCTTGCACAACACGGTAGTGCACATAGGTCTTGAGCGTGGCACATGGTACAAGCCACTTCGGTCGAACCTTCGCGTTCGCAAACGTCTGAGTAACAGTCTTCTGGATCTTGCGTCCATGCCTCACATCTTCGGCGGATAGTACAACGGGCAAGAAGGGTACTCCATGCTCTTGAAGCCTCTCATACACAATACCTTCCGCGGTTATCATATCGTCCTCGGTTCGCCAGGAGTCCTTGAGGAAGACAAGCCTCTTCTCAGTCAAGTCATAGGCAAGATATGCTCTAGTGGCCCGGCCACAAGGAGAGTCTGCATCCCAGAACGGTCTTCCAATAATCATCTTCCGCGTCGAGCCTGCGACCTTGACCTGAACTTTGAAGGCAGGCCAGGGGTACTCTGACTTGGAGGGTTTCTGAAGGGCAATCACATTTCTGCGACCTTTCTTCTTGCATTCCTTCTCGAACTGAGCGGTGGCCTTCCTGAGAAGCCTTCCTTCTTGGGGAGTAGGGATCTCCACTGTAGGATCGAAGCCACGATCTGCGGCAGACAGTCTACTGTAGCATGAGAAGAAGTAGGCAAGAATCTCGGGGTGTTTGTGGATGTCGATTAGCTCAGATACAGTACAGCCAGAGCGGTCCCAGCGATAGAAGCGAGCGAAGTGGCCACAGATCGAGAGCGAGAACAAGAATGTCCTGTGTTGTCGAGACATGACAGCCGCGGCGTAAGAGATTAGTTGACCTCGAGTACTTGCGCTCTGGCCGTTGTTCTTCTCCAAGGTAGTAAAATCCTCTTTCTGAGTGAACGCGTCCTGAGCACGTCTGGGTTTTATCTCAAGCCAGAAGTCCATAATATTGTAGGCCTTCTCATCTGAGAAAGGAAGGTTACGAGCGACTGCAGCGAGATCGGGTCGAATTCTGATGCCATGTTCGTCAAGAGCGTTCGCAACGGTGACCAATCGGTAACCGGGAAAGATATTCGACTTGTTAATTATGTCGCACTACAAGAAGATATTAGTTTTATTGATGGGTAGCATAAATACCAGGAGACTTCTTACGATGATAGGATACATACTGCTCTCCGTCATATCCCCAGTAATCTCAGAGAAATCCAACGCAGTCTCGGGTCGTGGGGTGTTCTTGTTGAACTTCATAAATTTCCTGAGGAATTCGCGTGCAGGCATTGGCCCAACAAATGAGCCAACCATCTCGTCAACAAGGAAATTACGCCTGTCGTTAGCGTCCGCGACGTAGCCACACCACTGATTGAAGCCTTTAAGTTTGAAACAGACGGGCTGTTTATCATACGAATGTAAGACAACGTTGCTAGAGCCAGGAGTAGGAACTAGTGTGATGAATCGAGGGACCCTAGTCGGAAGGGCTTTTTCCGGGCGTAAGTGCGCCATTCTCAGGCAGCAAGGGGAAGAGGTGAGGGAGAGACATACCGGAAGTAAGACTGATTAAATGGGGTCCACAGAGTGCTGTGCCGTTGGCCCCTCTGAAATGAAAGGGACAAAGAATTCAAAGCACGACTACATGTTTGAGAGGTCCTAGTCAATCACTGGGGTCGCAAAGTACGCGGAGCTTACTTACCAGATGGTCGTTGTAGAACAAAGAACTGTAGCCGCCCATATAGCGTTTAGGTGCCTCTTATGACCACACCATGCCATGGACCCACAACCTTATTTGGGATGGTCTTCGGGCAGCCACCAAAATACTGTATGTTAAAATACGCCCATTCTTGAACTATGAGCTTGAGCATTCTCATACATTCCATAGATTGTGTAGATATTACTTGTACATTTCCTCCTCTAGCCAAATACAAATCGAGTAGTGAAATGATTCAGAAACCAGCCTGAGCGGCAGCTCGTTCCGCCAAGCTACCTCTCGCGGCCCATGCCTTCACATGCGAATGGTCCTCTACCCGCTCCCTGGCTTCCTCTTCAGAGAGCCCCCAAGCTCCTGCACCAGGCGTTTCAACCAGTAGCTTGTCCCCTTTGCCCATGAAAACCGTGGCTTTCCCTCCGATATTGATATTCCGCGCTTTGTTGCTGTTGGAAAGGTGAGTAATATCCGGGAATAAAGGCTGCTCCGAGGGGTCAACGAGATCACCATCCTTTGTACGTGGTTGTTTGATCCAAGTGTTCCGCCCCAAGGCACCAGAGTGGCCACCTTCCATGCCGTACGGCTGCCGAGTTCGCCGCTGTTGGCGCATTCATTAGTTTTTCCTTGACATTCAGTGGCCAGAGACAAACATCGACAAACCTCAGACAGTATCGATACCTGCAGGGGTTCTGTGAACTCGAACTCCCTGATTACTCCATCTCCACCCTTCCACTTTCCGTCGCCGCCGCTCCCTTCCCTTATTCCGAATTGGTGGATCAGAACAGGGTAACGACGTTCTAGGATCTCAACATCTCCAATACGCGTATTGGTGATATGGGTATGTACTCCAGACGTGCCGTGCCAGTTAGGTCCAGCACCCGACCCGCCTGCTACGGTCTATTCATCGTGAGTAGAGTAAAAAAAGGTAACATATCAGATATCGGATTACCTCGTAATACCCCCATCCAGTAATGTTATTTCCATCTTTATCTTTTCCGCCTGCTCCGAATGTCACATTGCTACGTACGCTAGTAAGTGGCCAAGCCGGTACATCGAGAGAAGAATGGAGGAACCCACTTTGTACACCCCTGGCTAGCAGCACAAGCATGGAAAGCTTTCAGGACCACGTCTACGATTCGTTGAGAAGTCAAAACGTTCCCGCCACAAACAGCAGCCGTGAGCGATGGAGACAAAAGAGAGCCCTCGGGTATTTTGACTATTAGTGTGGATATATTCATTCATCAGTTATGATGGAGCAACGACGGGTGCGAGACATAAACTCAACTGGTAAGAGGGACTAGGCAGCCAGCGTTCAGAGGGATATCTGAGTCCAACATCGCCCTCATGCAGTATATAACAGCTGAGTGCACAACAGAGATAGGAGCGTTGAGATTACCGCGAACTTCACAGCCGGTCCCTTTGAAGTCGAGCTCTGCAGAGCCTTCTGCTTCATTGATCTCCACACGTAAGTTGATCTAGTACGGCAGACCAAAGGTTCGTAAGAGGTTTTTTCATGTATGAGTGATATGAAAGCTACTTACAGGAGAGCCATCATCAAGATAGTCCGTAGCAGTGAGAATGTTGGAACCAGCGCGCTTGACCACATCCTTGAGCAGATTGCGGACAGACATCTCAGCGTTGGCACGAATGTGGTACATGTATTCTTGTACAGTTTCGAGACCGTAGTCATCCACGACTGTTGAAAAGATGTCAAGCTCTAGACCGAGACCCGATAACAGCACATACTAGCTTGGATGAGCTGGACACCCTTGTAGTTGGCAGCGATTTGCTACGGAAAGAGTTGGCATAGATGCGTTTGCCGGAACGAATGCACGTACCGCTTTCAAATCGCTCTCTACATCACGGATATTTCTGCACCCTGAGCTTCCGGGGTATTGTGCGGGTTTATCGATCATGTAATCATAAAGCCCATCCTTATCAAATACACCTTCCTTGACGATCTTGAAACTGACAATATGGGCACCTTCTTCGAAGATACTTGTAGAGGTAGGAGGCATGGACCCAGGAAGAATACCTCCGATATCGGCGTGGTGCCCTCGGGAAGCAGTAAAGAAGATGATTTCGTTAGATTGTGTGTCAAAGACAGGGCTTATAATCGTGATATCGGGAAGGTGTCTATTTGAAGGCATACGTAAGTTATTTGAAGAGTAAATGTGGAACAGGAAGAATAACATACGATCCTCCAGCATGGGGAGAGTTAGTCATGAATACATCCCCAGGCTTAATGTTCTTGTCGTGTAACTTCATCTGGTATTTGACAGCACTAATTTCATGTTACATTAGTAGCCATTTCAGTCTCGGGTAATTTTCAATTTAGATAGACACTCGGATCGATGATGTCATACATCAAAATGTACGAATAAGAGACTCACAAGCTCATTGAACCTAGATGTATAGGAATAAATGGTGCGTTGGCCACAAGGTCACCATCTGGTGCAAACAATGCACACGAAAAGTCTAGACGTTCCTTGATGTTTGTGCTAATAGAGGTCTGCTGTAGGGAGCGTCCCATAGCTTCCGCCACACTCATGAAGCGATTGGCGAAGAGTGTCAGCAGAATCGGATCAGGTCCCTTAGAGTTAGCCTGTTTGTTCGTCATGTTTGATCCCGGTGAGTAGCAGTTCGGTTTGAGAGGAACAAGATAGTAGATCTGGACAGGAAGGGGTTATCTCAAGCTGTACTAATCGCCTGATTTAGCTCTATAGATTAAAGGTCATGAGGCAATTTGTATACACTAGTGTATATGACATAACTATACTAACTCACGATGAGCTTTCGCTTGCCAAAAGACTCCGTATTTCACGATTGAATACTTGTCATGAACGTCGTGATGAAAGAGTTGGTGTGATAAGATAGCGCCCACACACCTGGTCCTGACTTTCGACCACGACATTGTCCGTCCAATATCGCACCAACCTAGACATTCTACGACATATCTGGCTTGAGAACTGCAGCCTGAGGATACTACTGCTCTGACAAGTGTCGGCTTACATACATGACGTCGTCCACGCTATCGGAGATCCTTGCCTCTCAATCATCATTAGAGCAAGAGGCTGCCGAAGCCATCCCCTTCCAGTTTTCACAATGCACGTACTCTAAGGGGTACATTAAACAAGCGGTATACTGGTGTGTTACTTGTGCAGAACCTCGGGGAATATGTGGAGCCTGTTCTGTTGCTTGTCATACGGACCATGAACAAGTCGAGCTTTTCCCAAAGCGACACTTTCGGTGCGACTGCCCGACATCAGCTCTACCACACCAATGCACGCTACACAGGCACCTTGAAGATGTCAACGCCCAGAACAATTATGGTCAGAACTTCAGGGGTCAGTTCTGTCGTTGTGGACGTTCCTATGACCCACATGTGGAGAGAGAAACGATGATACAGTGTCTAGCGTGTGAGGTGTGTTGTGCTTGATTCTATAGGACATAAGTTGAACATTTACCCTGCAGGACTGGTTCCACGAGTCTTGTCTCAACTTGAGAGATCGGCCACCGTCACGGGAGCCTTCTCGGGAACCCACTCCCGTTGTTGAGGACCACAACGTACCAGAACAAAACGCGTTAGAGGAAGATGAGGACGCGCGTTCTGATGCGTCTTCCGACGGGCTACCACCACCATTAATTACCGCGCCGATGTATGAGTCGCTGATCTGTGCAGCGTGCGTGCATAACACTGAGGTTTTGAAAAAATGGGCGGGTACCCCTGGGGTAATGATGGTGGTACGCGACATGCCTGATGGAAAGTGGAGAGTTATCGGTCATCCCTCTCACTCGGCCGATGTAGTAGATGTCAGTGGCGACAACGTGTCTTCCAACCCAACTATCGGTCACAAACGCGCCCGTTCATCATCCACGGGTGATGATACTGTTTCAAAACGTCCTCGGGAGTCTGAAGAGCCCTCATCAGCTCTAGCTGAGTCCAGGCAACATTCCCCGTGTCTAGCACCAACACCAAATCCTTACGCCCAACGTATCCTCTCTTCCGCTCAATCACCTGTGGCGAGTAATGGAACATCGGAGTCAGGTCTTGGGGATGTTTTCTTGACGGACGGCTTCAGAGACCGTTGGTGTCGTTGCTCAAAGGCTTGTATCCTTTCTCACGAAATGCCAACTCCCAATACTAAGCTAATTGTAATTGTAGTGCCTAGCTTCGCTTCGTTCGCACCCATATCTTCTGGAAGAGGAAGAAACCTATGAACACCCAGAAGACCCTGATTTAGGTAGGCTGCATTCTACAGAAATGTCCTCGGATCGAAGGGAGATTGAGTGTTGTTTGTTTCTAGGGCTCTCGCTTGAAGAACTTGGAATGCGTGCGCTGGAAAGGCTACCGCGTGACAAAGCGATAGATGGAATACGAGCGTTCAATGAGATGAGGTTCGTCCCGGCTTCAATAGACTCTTCCCTTCTTACGTCGAAGTCTGGGTCCTGATCGAAAAAAAATTCTCTGCAGGGATTCACTCATGAATCACCTTCGACCCTTTGCACAAGAAGGTCGAGAAGTGACGGAGGCCGATATCAAGGCCTTCTTTGGCGAGAAAATGGCTGCTAGAGGAAGCGACTAGGCATCGGTCAGGTAAATTCTGAACGCTCGATGATTGGATCTTGTATTGCTACTCCCGATTCCTCTCACGTTTCCACGGCTTGCTAGTTCTAACACAACGTTGTTTTCTCGAGAAAGGAAAAATCCCCGCTGGTCTGTGAATCCCCTCCGTTCACACATGTGATTCCAGACCATCTGGACCGTAATTCCGGTTCTGGCTGAGAGCCACTGAGACCACACAGCTTTTAATGAAATTTCATAAACCAATAAACTCGGCAATCCATTGGGTACCGAAATGCTGGAGACTTCATTTTACATTGCCGTGCATGCAACCTCGTTGGGATGGCCGTTTGCAGCAGGTTCTCAGTCCACCCAATTGCCTCTGCCGAAGGACGAGCAGCATGCAAGTGATGTAGCCTCTCACGGGCAAGATGCTTGCACAACGGAAAACAGCGACTTTCAGAGTCGTGTCATAGTTTGCCGGCTATCCAATCGGAGGCTTGCGGCTTAGGCTGTTCGGTGACAGATGCCAGAGTTTTTGTTTTAGTTAACACTCCAAGTTGATGGCGTTGATCACTGCCTACATAAGTAAGTCTCAGTTTGTTAGGGTCAGCCTAAGGGGGACTAATCATCGCCAGGCACTGGTATCGCTGGTTGTACTTATGAGAAACACATTCTGAGCTTAGGACAACGGCAGAGTAGGGGACACAACTGTCAAATCATATTCGAGAACACTACTACACAACTTTTCATCAGAAAAGCTGATTGGTATGAGAAATTATTCAGACGAGTGAGAAAATATGATTGGCTACAGTATTCGAGGAAGCCATCCGGAACGCAGCTCTCCACTCAAACATCTAGAAACCTGGTCAGTTCAACGGAGCCGTAGAAGATGTGAAATAAATAAACCGCACCTATTGACAAGCCAATCGTAGAGGCCATTGCCTACAAGTTAAGGCTGATGGGGAGGCAGCCAATGGAGATCAGGCCGCCCTATTTGATTCTGTCAGCATTTATTCCGACAATACAGATCGACACAAACTTACGACAGCGTTGTTCTGGCAGCAGACGGGGCTAGCGCTGCAGGAGTTTCCGCCGACACCGATGACGGAGATGGGAGAGCAACCCAAACCGACGAGGGCCGTGATATCAGTGAGGACGATACCGAGCAAACCAAGGATAGCGCTGACGGGATCAGAGCTGGCCTACAATATTGTTAGAAGTTGTATACCACCGACGAATATAGTTCAGGACACTGACAGCTTGGACCGAGTTGCAGCACTGAATGGGTCCAGTGTTGCATTGTCCCCCAGTGGCAGTTGGACCAGGAGCGGTCACCGTAATGGTCTTAGTAGGGGTAGGAGGAGTACCACCGCGGACCTCGAGGGGGGTGGCGGCCGCAAGAAGAGTAAGGGCGAAGAACATGTAGAAAAAGGCGGCGTAGATGCGAGCGAACATGTTGGTATAGAGCTGGACGGTTTAGGAGTAGACACTGAGAAGGAGTTCTGGTAGCCTGAGGAATAGTGGTATAAGCAAGCGGTATTTATACTGTTGCGAACAAATTTTTTCCAGAGCATATGTTTATTGTCGAAGCCGTTACGCGTTGTGGAATGACATATTCACAAGGGCCTCCTTGGCCGACCGCACTCGGATGCCCAGAGACGCATACAGCATCCCAGATAGGAACCTATTTTGACGTGCACAAAAATGCCGAACACGCAAATCTCTCCAACTGGCAGGCGAAGACCGTTCAACAGCCATCCTGATTCGCTAGACATATGGGTTTGCTCCACCCTGTGAGTTTGAACAAGGAACATGAGGATGAATAGCTCCCGACAATTTCAATATAACCTACCAAGTCCGTCACAATTCCTTTCATAACAGATGGACGGGCGGAAAAACATCTCTGGTAGTCTGATGGACCGTATTTGGTGAAGACGTATTAACAGTTCGGCATCCAAAGAGATGTGAGAGTAGTCTGTGGAGAGCTGTAGTATGATATCTATACGAACATGCAATATAGGAACTCTTCGAATAGTTTCCAGCCATATGGCAAGTCCCTGTAAAAGGACTCCAGGAGCAGGAACGTTCTTGGGTGAGGTAAGATCACGATGTCTCGTTTACTTCTGAAAATGGATAATCATAGTACTCTTGTCCGGCACCGATTATTTGGAGGCGACCCAATTCTTGAATTCATTATGGGCTTGGCTTCCAGAATTATTTGACCTCTAACTGAAGGGTCTGGCCGTGACAGCGCATAAGCCTATAATCCATTCAGCCACACCATCAGGTGACAAAAGGTCGGAGCTGGGTAGAGCCTGAGGCCTGAGGATCTGAGAAAGTAAAAAGTAAGACCAGCTAGGATTCACCCAAGATATCTTAGATAATCACCGGTGTAGAATGACATGCTGCAAACTTTGACCATACCTGCTAGCGTCACGGTGAAGCAAAAGGCAAGGATCAATCGATAAATGGTTACAATCACGTCCCATAACCCCCATAACTAACAGCGAAGACTAATTGGATGTAGGTTCAGGATGTTGTTCGAACTGGAGGTTGACTTCGGAACGTTGGTCGATGATCATTGGAGGTTTTTGGACATCAAGTTACGTTATTTCAAAAATGGACTCGGACATTTGTGGGATTCGGGAATCGCCGTAGGGACGATAGCACATAGTACTATGACTGTAACGTTTGCTATTATCATGAACTATCAGGACCTCTGTTACGGCGAAGGACTGAATCATGTAGGAGAAGCCGGTAATATGGTCTAGCATTAGGCTGCATATGTAAGTGTCTAACCATAATTACGCCTGCTTTCAACTCCTGTACAGGTCTGGGTTACCGTCCCTACACGAGATAAATGCGAAAATCGTGACACTAGGTACTACTAGTAGGCCTGATACCTCGGAGATATGCCCAGACAGACTCTCCGGACCTTTCAAGTATTAGGCTAGTTTTCTCACTGGTGACCTCAAAATCCCTCCTGATTGACGTATCAGTTTGACACTGACAGCATATTCAATTCAATACCCTCGCAGGTGACATCTGTCTAGCTCACTCTGAGGCCACAGCCTTGTATCATGACTGATGCTCCGAGAAAATCCTCTTTGGTTTATCGTCACTCTGTTCGTGACGTTCTCTGACGTATCATTGGGTTTTCAATCACCGCCATGTGCAAAATCATGCAGACCGCGTTGTAACACCACGAATGACTGCATGACGTCGGTGACCTGCGTAGTGTCGCGGTAATGGACCTTCTCCCCGAATCTCAAATTACACGTCGACTTGGTCTGAAAGTCTGAAGCTAACTTGACTGGCGATCGTATGACCCTCAATATTGATTGGTCATCCATTCTGAGCAAATACTCAGTAACTAATATGCTTTTTGTGTTCCGAGCTATCGCTGGGTAGTTATGGGTCCTTCTTATGATGTTAAACTGGTAACTGGTAACATTTATCTTTTCTTCATTCTACGTCTGATTCGGAGAGGACAAAGTGCGGCAGCAATGCGGAAGTTCTTTGGCATTCTCCAAGATATCATACCCCTTTTTTCTAGTTAGCTTCATGAAACGAGGTCAATTTATCCTGACTGCAGGCATCTTCCCTACGCAACCGTGGCCTTCTAAACCATTCTAGCCAAACATTTTGTCTGACGTCCACTGAGAAGCTGCGCCGCATCTAGCTTGTACTGACATGTATCATTCTACCACGGAAGCTGGACGTATAAAAAGCCCAACGTATTTTCCTGTCCCTCAGCCAAGTAACTTACCCTGTAAGCTCAACGCCTTCCAACACAATCAATATGTTTTCTCGCATCGTTTCTCTCGTTACCCTTACACTCCCTCTTCTTGCGGTCGCCACGCCCACAGGACCTCCCGCTATACCAGCTAGCCAGTGCAACACTGGTCCCGTTCAGTGCTGCAACACGGTCCAGTCTGTGAGTGGAACACATCTACCTGTATTCCTACTTCGCTCATTGTGATGTTTATTATAGGCCAGTTCCCCTTCTAGCGCACAGCTCTTGGGTCTTCTTGGCATAGTTTTACAAGATCTCAATGTGCTTTTGGGTATCAATTGCTCCCCCATTAGCGTCATTGGGATTGGCGGAAACTCGTGCAGTGCCAACCCCGTCTGCTGCGACGACAATAGTGTGGTATGTGTTAAAAGAATTTGTCTTACGTTCTCTCTCTGACTCAAATGTAACTTTGATTTTGTAGGGCGGTCTCATCTCCATTGGCTGTGTACCCGTTGACCTCGGTCTCTAAACGGTTGATGCCAGAAGGGAGGGTCATGCCCGTTTCGGAACTCAGTCAAGACTTCTGAGAACGTAGCCATTCGTTATTTGCGATGTCGTTTGTAGTGTATATATAATGTGTGGATGAATACCCGTGGGGATTGTCCGGTACTGTGAGCAACTGTTCAAACGGAGCAGTCGCGTAAGTATCGCATCGGATCTCTGAAAAGCAAAATTTGCCTTCACAACTTTCTCCGTCGCCGATTTAGTTTTAACACAAGGCCGGAAACCTGGTCACAATCTTGGGCGAACATGTGTTTACTGAGTGCGCAATTTAATTTGAAGTGAGAATTGGTCAATAACTGATTCTTCCGGTAGTCCCTTTATATATTAACGACTTCCTTGTATTGTAGAAGCAACGTGCTGTGTTGATACCTCATGGATGACACCATCCAGCACCTGGTCAACAGTGTGCGTTCAGGAACCAAGAAAAAATGATAGCTATGCTATTGTGCGGTAGCAACCTCGCCGTAGAAAATACTTCTCGATGAAGCTGGAATTATCAAATAAGGACTTCGACACCACTGGTAAACACGCAACACGATACGAGTGTACAATAGTTATCACATGCGTTCCCTCCAGATGTCAAACAAAAATGAAATGTACTTCCATCTTTCACTGACATGCGAAGGTTTTACATGGCCGCGTTGAACGTTCGAAGTTCCTACTCCTAGTTCACCGCTCAATGTATGTCAGTGTACGTGACGAGTGATTTCCGAATCCCCGAACGGGCTTGGCAAAGAGCAAATGTAGACTTGGTTGTAGAGTATAAAGAGCGTACCAAAAATCTTGAGCTTTATCGTCCTACAACACACAAACGTAGTCAGTACACGATTCACCCAAGAAAGTCAGCCAAGATGCTCGCTCGTCTCCTTGGATCAGTATATGCTACTCTCTTGTTCGCTCTCCTTGCGGTTGCCACCACTTGCGCACCTTCCACTACAACTCTCACTGTATCAGCCCCTGCTGCTACTGTGACGATCCCCGCCAACCAGTGCAACACGGGTACAATTCAATGCTGCAATCAAGTCGTTACGGTAAATAAAGTTTACAACGTCGTCCGTCCATCATATACTCACAGCAGCTGGTGTGCTATCAGGCCGGTTCGGGCCTCGGTGGCATCATTCTCGGCCTTTTGAATATCGTGGTCACAGACCTGGATATTCTCCTCGGTGTCAAGTGCAACCCCCTCTCCGTAATTGGCATAGGCGGCAACACTTGCGAAGCTCACCCAGTTTGTTGCGAAAATAATGCTGTTGTGAGTACTCATACCAGATTTCATACACAATATTGTATTCACCTTATCGTTAAATCAGGGTGGCTTGATTTCCATTGGATGTATCCCGATCAACATCATTTTGTAAGGGAGGGATTGGGAAAGAACGCGGAATAAGCGGAAGAGGGTGTGCAGACCAAGTTCTCATAGACGTAGATCAATACCTATCAATACCGAATTGAATCTACAATCATAAGTGTTGATGTCATCAGCCGAGCCAGATGGGCTTCCTGTCATTGTTTTGCTCAGGTGCTCCATAAACAGCGTCTATTCATTTCGTTCGTTGTACCGTCAGAAGCTGTTCTGATGACCATACTGATATCCTGGGAAAGAGGCATGCGTATGCATAATACTCTCAAGTAAAGAGCTATAGAGATGAGTTTGGTATACAGTGTCTGTTCTGAAAATATAACACTCACCGACGGGCATAAATCACAAAGATGACATGCCAAAAATAGTTTGATAGTGAAAGGGTCAAAAGATAGGGCCAGACCGTTCACAAGAAGCCATATCTCAAATGAAAGGGTACGTGTGACTGAAGGGATGGTCATCGGTCGTCCCATATCCGGCGAAGCAAGTATTTCTTACGGAAAGCAGTGAGGTGAATATCATCCACAAATGATCGGAGAATACCTAGATGTCTGATATGTTTATCATGGTTATATCGTGATATGGAGTTTTACCCACCTGAATCATTTAAATGGAACGTTGCTATGCGTTGACTCAATATTCTCTACTCCCTCGTCGTTGACTAACGAGATGTCCACTCACCCTCAGAAATACACTGCCTACGCATTCCTCGAAGTGGGTGGAAACCTTCAAAAGATCGATGTTGAATGGAAAGACCCTAAGGAGGGTGAAGTCATCGTAAAGGTCTTGGCCTGCGGTGTATGCGGCAGGTATACAATATTCGTGTCGAATCCATGCAGTGAGATCGTGGCATTGACTTGTCATCAGTGACGATGTAGTACAGCAGCAAGCGGTTCCTGCAGGGCTACCACGAATCCCAGGACATGAGGTCGTAGGCGACATCGTAGCAGTCCATTCCTCGGAGACACGATACAAGGTCGGGGATAGGGTTGGCGCAGGATGGCATGGTGGACATTGCTTCACCTGCGATGAATGTCTTGAAGGCGAATTCGCATTGTGTGGCAAGCAAGAAATCAATGGTGAGTAAGGAGCCATGAATCATGCCCGTCCCCAACGCTGATTGTAGAGCGGTAATTTGAGGCGTCATGAGAGACGGCGGATATGCAGAATACGTTAACCTGCGATCTATCTCTTTGTGTCATGTTCCGAAAGAATTGGACCCCGCAGAAGCTGCCCCATTGTTGTGCGCAGGAATAACGGCCTTTAGTAAGTCACATAACCAGACTCTAATCGGCGAGAGCTTACTATTTCAACGCGACATACCCAGACTCCCTCAGGAATATGGAAACCTCGGTTGGCGATTTGGTAGCCGTTGAGGGTATTGGGTATGTAATTCTAGAATCAGTTTACGGCATGTCTAACTTCGAACTAGGGGCGTTGGTCATCTTGCCATTCAGTATGCGAAGGCGATGGGTTTCAGAACTGTAGCGATTTCGTCATCCGATGCGAAGAAGAGCTTTGCACAAGATTTAGGAGCGAGTCACTACATTAACGCTTCCGAAGGCTCTCTTGCAAAGGCACTCCAGGAACTAGGAGGGGCAAAGGTGGTCATGTGTACCGCTCCGAACGCTAAATTGATAGAAGACGCTCTCTTCGGTCTCAAAGCGAAAGGCCAGCTTCTTCTGCTTGCTTTGGACAGGGGCGCTATTACAGTTCCAGTTGGTATGTACCTATCGAATCGGTGGAGTTAGAAAAACCTATTAACCACCGACGCGCTTTCCAGTCCCCATGGTGGCTAAACGTATTTCTGTTAGAGGTTGGGCCACTGGTAACCCCAAAGATAACGCAGATTGCCTGAACTTCTCGATGCAGACGGGGATCAAGTGTCTCATAGAGAAATTCCCCTTGGAAAAGGCCCAAGAGGCCTATGACCATCGGGCATCTGCAAGATTTAGGGCAGTTATTGTGCCCTAAGATATCATACTCTAAGCAAACTGTAGTTTTATATAAGCCAACGATAGCCCTAACCACGCTCAGTGAATTGTAAATACGTACCTCAAGCTCACAGATTCTATATACTCTTGTCATTGGTGTCCAAGTTTGAGTCAAGCTTCAAGTTCACAGCTTGCAAAACGTATTATTCAAATTCAGATTAGGCTTACCTAATTTTCTCACGATCTTGTCAAACGACAGTTATGCTTATTTTCTCAGTTGTCGTTATCCACTACAATGAGCCCTGGTGTCGAAGGAAATAGTACATGAAAACGAGTAAGCTCAGTACATTTCGGCTACATTCTTGAATAATGACCAAAAACTCCAAAAATAGACTATAATACAGATCTTCTTCCATACGGCATTGCGAGTCAGGCTTGTGTTTGAGGAACGATAACAGCACGGAACCTAGCTTTCGTGCGATATTCATAGGCTTCAGGTGCTTGATCCAGAGTGAATACCTCATTGAGACTCTTGATGCCGAACGCCCTAGCGAATTGAATTGCCTCTTCACAAGCTTTCGCGTCGCCAGCTGGCCAACCGCGGATTGAACAACGCTTGACTGCAAGATGATCTAACATAATAACATCAGCACCATGTCCCAAGTAGTAGAATTTGGTAATTCCTCACGAAGAGCGAGTGGCGTCGGTGTGGGGAAAGAGAGCAGAAGCAACGTGCCACCAATGCACAATCCTTCCAAGAAGCTGTTCAGGACATTTCCGTCGTTCGCTGTGACAACGACTATCTTGGCTCCTCCCATTTCAGGTCAATGCCTTGCCTATATCTTCTTTCGAAGAATCTAGGAAGGCCTCTGCTCCTAGTCGAAGTGCAAGATCCTTCTTCGATGGCGAAGTTGAGATTGCTACAGGACGTAAACCCATTTTTCGGGCGTATTGAATTGCCAAATGTCCCAGTCCGCTAAAAACAGGAGTCGGTATGTGGTGATCTTATAACGTGTCAAATTCAGCTCACCCGATACCCTGAACAGCAACCAAATCGCCAGGTCCGTAGTCCATGTGACGTAGCGCATCTTTTACAACTTAGGCTTCGTTTTAAGGCATATCAACGAATTATACGTACTGAAGACAGTAACACCAGCGCAAAGAAGGGGAGCAACTTCAGCGGGGTCTGTATCTGCAGGAAGATTGACCAGGACTTCTGCTCTCAAAGTTACATATTCCTGCGTATCCGCCATCTCTCGCAATTCCTATGCAGATGATAGGTCAACAAGAACAGCTCCAAAGTTTCGGAGCTACTGACCATTAGGCTGTTCGCTATGGCAATGCATAAAGTCTCCAGATCGACAAGGTGGGCAGGTAAAGCAATGTTTCCCATGCCATGCTCCCCCAACACGCTGACCAACCTTCCACTGTGTAACAGTAGGGGAAATCTGGACTATGTCACCAACGATTTCGTGTCCTGGAATGCGAGGGTATGTTGCTCCGAAGTGCCCTTCTTCTAGGAACTCGTCGCTATTTGAATATCAATACAAGCGTCTTACAGAGAACCACCCATATGCGACTTACCTTCCACAAACTCCGCAAGCAAGGACTTTCACGACGACTTCGCCATCCTTTGGATCCTTCCAAGGTAAAGTAATCTTTTGAAGCTTGCCGTGTCTCTCAGGGAAGGCAAAGGCCTTGAACGACTCAGGGTGGGTCATTCTGACGATAAGAGTGGGGAAGAGGGAAGACCCTTTTCTCTGATAAAGAAGAAAGCGGTATTTATACCGGGTTACAGAGATGGAATGCAGGGAAGGGCAACCTGTGAACTCTGGAAAACCTCCGGCCCTGCAGAGATGATATCGAACATTCCCCTATACAATCCTATACAATCAAGGGATGAATGCGGGTAACAGTCCTGACAATCCCGGAGCGTTGTTTCTAGCTCCGTACAGATTTCCCTAGGCACTCAGACAGCATTCCGTGCTTGCTATGAATCTCGTCGATAACCCGAACACTGCCCATAGTCCGACACTAAGTATACATATCTTATGAACTCGCACTCGCACTGTGTGAGTGTATACCCTTTGAGAGCTGACTACGATCAGGGCACCTGACAAACAGGAAGATCGGCCATCTTTGGCGCACCAGACCAGGGATAGATAATCAAAATGATGACAAGAGAGAAGTTGATCTATGCCCGTAGGGAGTAACGTTCACGTTACTAATCTTAACAGACAGGTACACCGTTTTCGGGCTGCATCTCTGCTGTGCGCTATAAGAGTAGAGATATGAGGTAAGTAGTGGAGCTAAACTTACAAGAGAAAACAGAGAACAACCCTGTTCGTTCGTCCGATGATTGGTTCTTTTGCCAGTGATAGGGTAAGTTATAATTATGGTCATGTTCAACTTATTAGAATCACACGGTCTAGTTCTGCCTCGAAGTATTCTCACACGTGTTGAGAACTTGGTTCACATTCATGATCATCACAAAGCCCCAAACTTGCCCCAAGTCTTCATGACACCTCGATATCAGTGATGCCCTTGGACAGTACGTTTGAGTTTGTAGGATTTTTTGCTCGAGCTCAGTTGCAATGGCCTCGAGTTTGTGTAATACGATACCAACCGTCGGATCGTCACCGTGCTCGGAATTTGCCTTCCAACGTAAAAATCCCGGTGAGTTACAGTATCGCTTGAGTCACTCATGAGTGGCATGGGACATAACTAATATATTCCTCGAATATAATAACATACCTACCAATGTAGGTCGGAAGTGTCTCAAGGTCACGTAATTCTTGCTGAGTTCCCGCATACCAAGGATCGACGATCATTCGCGCCCACCATCAAACAGTGAGCGTATTTCCGGACTGACCTTCACTCGTATGAATGCTAGGGAGACATCGTGGCGCAAACAACGCTCGTCGCCCATCGATATGTATCTCAAATGACGTGACCTACTTACTGGTGGTGCGCCCCAGACGTACCTCTGATCTCTGCCAAACGACGTCGAAACGGTGTATCTCCTTTTGATGCTGCATCCATATCCATCGAGATGACTCTCAGGATCGTAGTCTTTTACCGCTTGTCCCCTCTGTATTCACGGCAATAGATCCAGAGTTTTCCGTTTTCCTCAGTCCCGAGCTCGTAAACCCTTCCACCATCCTCCCGATGTCAAACCTTATCGGTGACCAATACCATATTCACTTTCCTTTGGTGTTTACCTGTCTCGCCAGCCTCAACCTTGCCCCGTATACATGTCACTCAACCCAATGGTAATAAGATCAGCGCGACAGTGATCAGCTTGGCGGTAGTAAGCCTTCATACCTAAGTACCCCAGCATATATGGAAACCAAGCTCCTCATGCAATTCTGTGCAACTTCGATCTTTTCCAGGTTTGCCAGAAGTCTCGCTCGGATCTCCAACCTGTAGATAATGGCAGTCCAATGAGCATCTTGTGGAGGTGCGCCGGCCCCGGCGAATACTCGAAGGCGAGGCGAGGTAACATCTGATAGTCAGGCACTCCTTGCTTCTCGCTGTCATGGTTATGACTGCGGTGGGAGCAGCATGGTGTTGGGTAAGTACATATATGTCCGATTTGGAATTTGTACTGCAATTACCATACACGACGGAGGAAGAGGGGAAGACTCTTTTTACTCGTGCTCTGTGATGGCTCCGCATGATGCTTGTGGTTCGGACACTTTCAGAGTTTCAACCTTTCAATCTATCATTCCGGGTGTATTGCCCACCAAGAGGTGTCTGACATGATGAATTCTAGGAAACACAAATAAGATGGTTCATAGGATGCCACTGACTGGCATCCGACATGAGAATTGTACCCGCCGTATATGCTCTCGTTCTAATCATGTCAAGTTTGTCAACTGGTACCTGGACATGACCAACTAAATATGCCAATACCCTGCATGACGACCTTCTCCGCATTTTAGTGCTCGGTAGCAGAGCCTCCGGCAACTCCAAAACTCTATTCAGGATATTTTCACCAACCTTCTGACTTAGACGTACAGATGATCCAATGCTTCACGGCCTTTTCTGTCCTACTCCAGCAAGCGAATACAGGTCCCGATACTACTGTATGAATAGACCCGACGGAGTCTAGGATCTACTTCACTGTATTGTTCGAACGCGATAGCGCCCCAATGTTGTTGTGCATCATGGTTCAAACGTTGAGATGTCAACGCTTAGAATTGTCGGGTGGCCAACTGCAAGGATCGATGTGAAAAGATCGATAGGTGTGCAATCGAATGAGGTAAAGCGTACTTTTTTTATAACCCGAATTTATATTTTTATTCCCCACCAATCAGCGGCGGTGGGGCGCCAAGGTTTCATGTTATTGGTGAACACACCGTGGTAACATTAAGTTGACTGGAAGAAGACTTGGTCGAGAGTTCTTTGAGTCTATGAGAATTCAGCACGAGAAATGAAGTCGACCATACGAATAGAAGCGCTTCGATGCGCGTTTCACAAGCCTTCCGAACACTTCTACGGAGGAAGGGAGAAGGTCAAAGGGACCAGCAGCACACAGCAACTGCCATGTAAAACGCCTTCGGTAAACGGAGTTAATTCCTCTAACCGGTAGGTTTTTACTGGGAGGGTAGACGTCGGCAGTGATGCTATTGGTCTCGACTCCAGCGAATGGCCGAGATCTATTTTACAAACCGGGCAGACCATAAGGAGATGGGAAAGAAAGTGACCACTAACACGCTGGGCTCTCTGGAATGACCAACGAAGTGGAGTCGACGAACAAGAGTCTCAGTCGTGATTGGACAAGACCCAAGCACTGGAAGAAACCGACACCAGTCTGGGTTTGGTCCAGTTGAAAGAGTCTAGAAACGGAAGGGATCAAGAATGAATGAAAGCCTGCACTTACAAGTTGACACCTTGATGTGGTAGGTCTTCGTCATTTCAAACGGAACGTCACGAAGCTTTATCCTATGCCAACATTACAGCTGGACGTGCTTGAAAGTTGGGATGAGCGACTCGATTTTGGGGTTCCGATAGCTCGATTCCTGAATAGCTTGGTAGAGGTACAGAGGTCACTTTCAGTGGAGCCCGCCCGCTATGGCCGTGGTGTGATACGGATGTAATCAGCGTCGTGGGTCTAAATCCTTAATTAAAAATTTCACCATCGGGAACAGATCATGAGAAATCGCAATGCTACATCGGTATAAACACTACACCATGAGTAAAATGCCGTCCGGGTGGACAAGGATCATGTCAGGTGAAAGATATTGCGGTTTGGGAATTCCGAGAGATGGATTGCCGCCATTGACGGGACACAGAAGCTTTTGGAACAAAGAGAGTAGGTTACCAGGTATGGTCCGCATTGAAGCCGCCAAGTTCTCACTGGAGTTAGAAGATCACCATCGAGCACTCGGAGTGTCCTAGGCATGGCGAGACTTGGGTGAGATGAAAGGTCTACGTATTTCACGTTGGCCCCATGCAAACGTTGACGTAGTAGGTGCTACGTAGAGTGAGTCGCCGAACCCTAGTTGACGCTCAGACCAAACAAGGTTTTCAACTACTACACCAGCCTGATCGTACCCAAATGCGACTTACCGATGGACCCGTAAAAATTTGCTCCGAAAGACACCCTCGCTTTCGGGATACTTGCAGAGTGCGGCACGAAAAGAAAATTACCTACGTGCGATGCATTTCTGCGGAAATCTTTGGCTACTGTGACACCTTTTGGCGAAAGTAACCTAATGCCGACCTAGACGCGAACTTACACATCTCTGTGATGTCTGTCGAAAGCCCCGATTCGCCATATGGTAGTGGTTCTGATTGGCCATAGCGAGTATGACTGGTGAGAACCCCCGTATCGATTTTCGGAAGGGAAAATGTCACTGTGTAGTTCTTTAGTCTATTTCCTTCGCCGGAAATGAACGTGGCTTAGCCCAGGGATGCCAACCGTCAAGATTTGGAGATCTAAACTTGGCTGGAGAGGTATAAAAGCCCTGCTGCTCTTACTTGAGGTTCCTCAGTTCGAACAGCTTCCATAGTCCTTTGAACTACTTACTTCTCTGCGAACGTTTTTCACTCTTGCAACATCCAATTTTTTTGCACAGTCAATATGCTCGCTCGCGTTTACACCACCGTCCTCTCTGTCCTCTTCTTTGCTCTCCTTGCGGTCGCCACCCCGGCTCCCTGGGGTGCTCCTCCTCCGACTACCACCACCATCACGGTGACCGCACCTGGCTCTGCGCCAACCTCTGTTAGTCAGTGCAACACTGGACCCATTCAGTGCTGCAACTCGGTCCAAACTGTCAGTACTCTTTAATTCTCTTTGTCGGCAGGAGACAATGTCTAACAATATTTCAGGCCAGCTCTAGTAGTGCCAACTTCCTTCTTGGTTTACTTGGCATCGTTGTTTCTGATGTCACGGCCCTCGTCGGGTTGACTTGCTCCCCCATCTCCGTCATCGGTGTCGGCGGAAGCGGGTGCAGTGCCCACCCTGTGTGCTGCGAAAACAACTCATTCGTAAGTACTTCAACTTCAAGCTTGGTTGGCTAGAGAGAATCTGAATCTGACTTGTTAATTCTTAGGGTGGTTTAATCTCCATCGGCTGTATTCCTATCAGCCTTTAGTTGAGCAAGGAGAGGATATTTGTTGAGAGCCGGGACAGTCTGTTGGTCATGATGTTGTTGTTTGAGATGGATGTTGGGAACTACTACTAGATAAGACACAAGTTTTTGGTAGATAGGGATGCCCTTAGGTTCCAATTTATTGTGTTGACCTGATTTGCTTCAATTGACTGCGCAATAACATAAGGATTAATGAGGCTAAGGTAAAATATTTGAATTAAAAACTTCCACCGATATTCTGTGTTTGGTCACGAGGTGCTACCAGGGTTCGAACCTGGGTTCCGGGAAAGTGAAGTCAAAATCCCGAGTGATAACCACTACACTATAGCACCATGCTATTGTGAGTGCCTTTATGCCTACACAAAGTTACTGGTGTATCATTACAATTCAACTCTTAAAATTCCTTGTCATGCACGATTTTCCCTCCTGTCACTATGGTCGAAGGATAATAAGTACTATATATATTCGGATTCACCGTCAATTGTACTGTGTTAAGAATGCGACTGCCTATCTCAGGCTATCTGGAAATTCCGCTGCGACAAATACAACTTCATATACGAGAGATATCGGCTTGGAACACAACTATGATATCACAATCGCTGGTACGGAAATTACCACCATTCGGTACTTGGATTAGAACGATGGATTTCGGTTTGCGCGATGAATTCTGTCGAAGAAAAGCGAATAGGTTGGTTTTCGGACGAATGAACGAAGACCTAAAGTGCATACAACCGTCGCAACGATCACATAGTTCGCGCAAACTAAGAGGGTCGCATGAAGGGAAGTTGTTGAACATTTCTCGCATGTCAACAGCAGAGTTGTATAAATACACCTAATCTGAAAGCATCTTCAACGTACCAGACATTTGCCAGTCCAAGTAACAATGGACAAACTTTCCAAGTTCTTCATCGTCCTCGCTATCTTCTCGACGACTGCGGTTGCGATCTGCCCAAGCGGATGGTGGCCGGGACGGTAAGTGTAATCAACATGCATCAAAAATGCTTGCTTGTTTAGATTTGAACCTTTCTCTTAGTTTGATGAATCAGATCCTCGGATATGGGATTGACTATGAAGACGTCCAAAACAGCGTTGACTTCTTCGAGAGTAACGTTCCGGGCTCCTGCGAGAGCGCGAAGCAACCCAATGGGTCCTACAACTGCGCTAGCTGTCGTAAGCTGTCCTAATCCGGTTCCTGCAATAACATTTTGGATAACACAAGTTAACTGCACCATAGTTACATTGAAGGATAGAACTGACAAATTTTGTGTTTTCGACACTACCAAGATGCAATGTGTCGACAGACCTTCTACGATAACGACGGATATTGTGACAAGCAATAACGCAGAAAGATGTCCCACCTTGCAGCAGATCAGTAACGTAGGATCTCCCTATCACTCGAGCAGGAAGTCATACTGAATCGCTTTTCGGTCATAGCTCAAGCCTACACAAGTCGAAATCAATACCGCTCGTACCGAGTGGGGTCAGATCAAAGGCCATGTCTTGAACGGCGAGACCGGAGACCCCACCTCGGGAAGACATCTTTTCTCAAGCTGGCAAGCTGCCCACAGAGGAGAGCAAGGTATCTGTCAACGCAAAACCAATCTCTGTTCTTTCCTGGTGAGTTCGGCGGGAGTCGCAATGAAAATAAGCTGTAGTGAACCTGATTATCATTTTGCAGCGTACAACAAAGGTCCACAAGACTGTATGGGATGACCGTGCTAGGAGTGCGGACTTTCCAGGCAGGTATTCCACAGACCAAGTAGCAGACATCTGCATTGGGGCGATCATCTTGCACGGTAGGAATAAGGGAAGCAACCCCTTCTCGGTGTCGATGCAAACCGCGTCAAATGGACCAACAAATGGTAAATCCATTTGTATCACGCATCGCACTGGAGCATCATGCTTCCCGGACGGAATTCATCCCACTTTGAATCAGCTGGGTACCCCTTGCGCGAGTACCGGGGACGCGGTGACGACCGATACATATAACGTCACTTTGTGAAGAGATGGGTCTGTGGGGATGGTGGGAGGAAGTCAATCGAGCGGTCTGTGTGAAATCTAGATGGTCAATTGAGGATGAATATCCGAGTCTCCAATGAGATATGCCTGTTGTGTATTGTGTCGTTTACTTGTCTTGATGATACGATTGCATCCATCTTAAAAGTGCGTCAACTAGTGATTATAATCTTGAAGTTAGATAAGCAATAGCAAATAAGCATTAGGGACGAAACAACTCGTACGAGAACGTGGAGTCAAGTAGGTCCAGGTATTTGAATTCAACGTCAGCGAGCTCGTCCGATTCGATCGCCGGCTTGTCAGAGACGATTATGAACGGGAGCGGGAAGTACGGAAACAAGATCTAGATCTTTTGCCAAGTGTACAATGTGCGTGGATGCGGTACCAAGCAGTGTAACCAGCCTGGCACCAGTTTGAGCGTTGAAGGAACTGCCCTGAGACATATCTATCGAACAACACTCGGGTAAGTATGAGTCATATTTAACAAAATCGCCTGTCCGCGTGGAGCGGATAGGAACTCACGGCCAAAGATTATTGGTCCAGATCGAATAGAATTGGATTTGGTGGAACACTTACGGAAACAAGCTTGCAGACTTCCTGGATACGATCTCGACTGAGTATCGCTCAAAACCACGGAAACTACAAGGTGACAGTCCGCCGGATGAAAACCTAGCAAGCTCCAATGGCCAGAAAGCGGGAGGACCAGAGTCTTCACTATCACAAACCAAGAGCCATACCTTTTCCATGGTGTACCCTGGACCACCAGTCGTTAGCCCACTGATCGGCACATACGAAAACATACATTTCATATTTGAAAGCGGTACCGATCATTGCACATTAGGGAAGACGAGTACAATTCCCCTTGTACCCTGCCCTACTCCATCAGCAATACAATCAGAGGGTCACAAGCCTCGACCATTACTTCGCCTACAAAAGCGGGGATAAATACTCACAGATGATCTGGACCCGTTTATTCTTCCTCCACGAAATTTCACCAACCAAGTGCAAGGTCAAGAACTCGACCGGTGAAGCTGGTGGAAGGTTCAGGGGAGTGAAGCGGCCCTCAGTGGTAGAGGACTATGTAGTTCAGAAGCAAAAGAGGCAATAATAAATACCTTATGAGTGCATATGCATCTTACTCCGGCAATAAGAGGCATCAGATGTGGAAGTACAATACAGACAATATAGGCGTACAACAAGAACTGTGTTTCGAACAACACACATACATGCTATTTCACCAAGTCCGAATTCTCACGCTGGGCGCTTCCGTGCCATGGCTGAAACGAGGTCTAGTTGGCCTAGTCTGTTCGCAAGCTCACGTCCCGCCTGCCTTTTTGAGCTTGCGTTCGTGACCGGCCCCGCGAGTCTAAACTTAACGCACTCTTCCCTACTCTTCCCCGAATTGCAATTGCATCGGAGTCTTTGCATCCGTTGAGCTACTCAACTACCAAAGACGATTGGCTCAGGAGCTATGGCCTTGAAATACAATGATACACAAACGGTCAGTGAGTGTGTATGCATCTAGAACCTGCGAAATGTTCTGACTCTGCCTACTAGTTCGCCCTCATGGCACTACTCCTCGGTCAGTGGCAGACAGTCGAGGGGAAGATATAGGCTTTGAGGTACGATAATCTCCTCCCTTTACCTCGAATAGAAGGTCAACTAAATGACCGACAGTCCTCGGTGGAGACTGTATCTCCCGCCACACCATTTGACGAAGCATTGCTCAACAGCTACTCGGACGACGAGCTTGTCAAATACATTCAACAATCCCCCTACCTCGTTACTACTCGTCAAGAACCTGTCATAGTTCTTTCTCCCAATCTCATTGTAAAACAAGTGGGGCAAGATTGGGACCAAGATGCTCTTGACGAAGTTCTTGCGATCGAACGCGCGCGCGCGGTTGGTGTTAGGGCTCCGGCAGTGCATCGTCTAGTTCCCATCGATGATATTGATGACAGGGGCGCCCATTATATGGTTATGGAACGTGTCCACGGTTTCACATTAGAACAGTTGTGGCGCAACCTTGGTTGGTTGGGCACCTTCCGTGCCGCGTGGCAATTGAGATCATATCTACGACGCCTCCGAACTGTCACCTCCCAAACAACGGGAGGGTTAAAATCTGGACGCACCCGCTCACAATGGCTCCAAGATCTACATGGCGCCGTTCTTCACGCCTCCCCCGCTGAATTTATCGGTTATATCAATTGGTGGCTCACGGACTGTCGTCCGATGTACTGCAAGCCACGACCTGAGCTCGTTTTAGAGCCGGAACACGAACACGTCCTTGTTCACCAGGACCTTGCACCTCGCAACATGATATTGGACTCTGGTGGGAGGCTGTGGCTTGTTGACTGGGGAAACTCGGGCTTTTATCCAGCATATATAGAATATTTCGGGCTGCAGGCGCGAACGGGGGCAATGCCATGGCTTACCGAGCACACATGGACGGCCTGGTGGGGTCGTTTGCGATGGTCATTCTTTCGTTGGATTGTCGCGGGTTTCTCTTATCAGTATCATCGTCCATGGCGCGCCTTTGGCGTAGTAGGAACACGAACACAGAGGTTTAGAATGGATAAGACACCATACTCACAGCCGTCTTGATTATATCGCTATCTGTTAAGCTGTCCTAATCCGGTTCCTGCAACAACATTTTGGTTAACACAAGTTAATTACACACAGTTACATTGAAAGATAGAACTGACAATTTTGTGTTTTCGACACTACCAAGATGCAATGTGTTGACCGACCTTCTACGATAACGACGGATATCGTGACAAGCAATAACGCAGAAAGATGCCCCACCTTGCAGCAGATCAGCAACGTAGGATATCCCTATAACCCGAGCAGGAAGCCGTACTGAATCGTCTTTCGGTCATAGCTCAAGCCTACACAAGTCGAAATAAATACCGCTCGTACCGAGTGGGGTCAGATCAAAGGCCATGTCCTGAACGGCGAGACCGGAGACCCCACTTCGGGAAGACATCTTTTCTCAAGCTGGCAAGCTGCCCACAGAGGAGAGCAAGGTATCTGTCAACGCAAAACCAATCTCTGTTCTTTCCTGGTGAGTTCGGCGGGAGTCACAATGAAAATAAATTGTAGTGAGCCTGATTATCATTTTGCAGCGTACAACAAAGGTCCACAAGACCGTATGGGGTGACCGTGCTAGGAGCGTGGACTTTCCAGGCAGGTATTCCACAGACCAAGTAGCAGACATCTGCATTGGGGCGATCATCTTGCACGGTAGGAATAAGGGAAGCAACCCCTTCTCGGTGTCGATGCAAACCGCGTCAAATGGACCAACAAATGGTAAACCCATTTGTATCACGCATCGCACTGGAGCATCATGCTTCCCGGACGGAATTCATCCCACTTTGAATCAGCTGGGTACCCCTTGCGCGAGTACCGGGGACGCGGTGACGACCGATATATATAACGTCACTTTGTGAAGAGATGGGCCGATAGGGATAGTGGAAGGAGGCAATCGAGCGGTCTGTCACGGTGTGGAATCTAAATGGTCAATTGAGGATGAATATCCGAGTCTCCAATGAGATATGCCTGTTGTGTTGCCTGTTGTGTACTGTATCGTTTACTTGTCTTAATGATACGATTGCATCCATCTTAAAAGTGCGTTAACTAGTGATTATAAGCTTGAAGTTAGATAAGCAATAGCAAATAAGCATTAGGGACGAAACAACTCAGATAAGGTCGTACGACAACGTGGAGTCAAATAGGTCCAGATATTTGAATTCAACGTCAGCGAGCTCGTCCGATTCAATCGCTGGCTTGTCAGAAACGATTATGAACGGGAGCGGGAAGTACGGAAAGAAGATCTTGATCTTTTGCCAAGTATACAATGTGCGTGGATGCGGTACCAAGCAGTGTAACCAGCCTGGTACCAGTTTGAGCGTTGAAGGAACTGCCCTGAGACATATCTATCGAACAACACTCGGGTAAGTATGAGCCGTATTTAACAAAATCGCCTGTCCGCGTGGAGCGGATAGGAACCCACAGCCAAAGATTACTGGTCCAGATCAAATGTCATGAAGATGTTCAAAAGAAAAGTGTGTCTAATGTCGTAAGTCGCTGTTGAGGGCTAAATCTCAGATGATCTCAAACAAGTCTAAACAATGCCAAATGTGTATAACATTTAATCCAGCCACTACAAGATGTAAGACGTATCTGAAGGTATACGCGAATAAGACCAAAGACACGAATGATGATTATAAAATATGAACTACGAGAAAATGCATATCGCTAGTGACACACCGAGAATGAGATGGAGGCGACTTTTATCTAGGTATTGCCTCCCCATTGTCCTTGATCAGAGTAGAATGAGGGGAGGTGGGGACTCAGGTCGGACAACGACATCTTGCCAATACTGATACATAAATGAAACATCACAAACTCATCTTTAATCGTGCCTTGCGTATTTGCTGTTCATCCTCATCTCCTCCCCTTTGAAGTACAACCAGATTGGGAATGGAATACCGATAACGATGGCCAGTCCTGCGAGCAGCGAATTACCGCCGCCATACCCAAGGGCAGCGAACATTTGTTCTCCGAATAGAGGGAATGCGAATCCAAACATCGATCGGAAGACGGAGGCGGCGGCGAGAGAACTTGCGGCGAATTGGAACGTATCGACAAGATAAAGCTGAATCGGCAGGCTACGCGAGAAATTGTAAGGAAGAGAACAAAATAGTAGACTTCAAAAACTCACAAAGTGGCCATCATACCGAATCCGAAGAAGGAGGTCCCGATGATGGGCATGATCCAGAAAAGTTGTGCCTGTGCAGACCACCCGTACCAGCTAGTGACAGCGTCAGGCTAAAGATCAATTTCAGAATATAAATACACGCACAAGAGTCCTACAGGCGGGAAGATAGAGCCCACGACCAGAGCAGGCAGACGGTATTCGGGTTTACCTTGTCCACCGTTCCGAAGAGTAAGCTGGTATGGCTAAGTGAGTTGCGCCCGACAGACAAATGGGGAAAAAATTGCGTACAGTTTGGTAGACCTTGTCACCGAACCAACCACCAAAGATGGTAGACAAGAGGAAACCAACTCCGAGACCGATGTAGGCGAGACCAACCGCACCAGTATTGAAGTGGTAAACATCCGAGAAGAGAGCTGCGAGAATAGGTCAATCAGCGTTTCGAAGATGAGTGGGTGAATGACTGATTACATACCAGGGAAAGTTGCAAACATAAGATAATAGAAACCGTATTGACTGTAGGGGGGTGAATTAGACATATGTACGTTGACACAGAAAAGGAGGACATACAGAGCCATGTACAAGGAGAGCAGGAAACAAGTCATACTTCTTGTCAATAGCACAAACGGCCTTGCCACACTGATCCAAATGAGATGCATCTGGGTACCTGGACCATGAGCAGCCTGCAATTGCGGATGTTTTTGAGCAATTTTCTCTGGATCGCCGGCACTCTTTTTAGCGATTCTCAACCTAATGACGGGGCCGTATGTCTCCCTAAGGAGGGGGATACCAAGTGCACCGGAGAGCGCACTCAAACCACCAATGACGACGAAGATATACTTGTAGCCAATTGACTGAGCAATATAACCACCAGCAATCGGACCGACAGCAGGACCGAGAAGGGGGCCGAGAGAGTAGATTGCCATAGCAGACGAACGATCCCTCTCACTGAAGAGATCAGAGATGGTTCCACCGCCAATTGCGATCGGTGCACTACCAGCAAATCCAGCGAGGATACGGAGGCCAATGAGGGAGCCTGTTGTGGAGACGAAGCCACATCCGATATTGAAACCGAGAGAACAGATGTTGGCAATGTGAAGAACCTAGTGTATTCAGTCCGAGTCAATGAGTGGGCATAAATAATGGACCAGAGAATAGGACATACCCATGTGCGACCGTAAATTTCAGAGAGTGGTGCCAAGATAAGAGGCCCGATTGCGAATGTGACCAAGAAGATAGAGAGGGTCAACGAAACCAGAGTCGGGTTTGTGATGTTCAGGTGTTCGGCAATGTCAGGCAGAGCCGGTGCCATCATGGAACTGGCAAGCGGCGGGACTAGTGTGTAGAATGACACCTACAATGGTTTCCATTGAGCTAACAGCGCGGCATAATGATGTCGGGACCAAGTGATACGTACAATGAGTACCATGGTCCATTTCTTCCCAACGGGCCAGTTGCGCGCATTCCGAGGGTCGTGTACCCAATCCTCTTCTCTGTTTTCAATTTCTTCCTCCTAAGTTGACAAATTGACATATCGTAAGTTTCAATTCGAGTGTAATTCCGTATAAGGCAATCGCGGCATGTATGGAGCTCCGAGTCCGTTTCGGACATACAATACAGTAAGGGAGCATGTCACAACAAAACGACATTGCGACCCAACGGATATGGTAGGGTAGAATCCACCGGTGTTGCAGTAATGTCAATCTTTCGGAGCACAGCACAGATCACAGTCTTCGGGCGGGGCGGGGGGGTCGAGCTCAACTTGAAGTACGACTTGGAAGGAAGAACTTACCTGTGCATCATCCGGTATAGCACCCTCGCCTTCATGGGGAGAGTACTGCGGCTTCTCCAAAGCAATTGTACTAAAGTCTCTCGGAATCGGCGGGACAGGCGGGACATAGTCGTCTCGTCCAGGTTCCACTACTCTTGTCGCAGTGGTTGAGACGGTCGAGGGACGAGTGAGCGGGTTGATCTCGATCACACTCGGATTGTAGACTGAGTTGTCTTCGGCCATGGTGTGCAGTCTAAGGAATCCTGGAACTTATATGTGAGGAGGACAGGCCTAATAATTTACTTCCTGAAAAGAGTAACTATTCGAGTCCGAAAGGCGCGATCCAAGAGCGCGGGAAGAGCGGACCCGAAAAACGAAAGATGAATTCGCTGAGCGTAGAAGAAAGCTCGACCTCTAGGGGAGACAACGGGAGGGAGGAAGCTGCTGCGATTCAGCAGGAAGAAAGGCGTGGCGGGAGTGAGACCGATGAGCGAGGATACATATAGAGAAAGTTTAGTATTACTGTCCAAATCAATGTAAGCATGCATGCCCATCGCTAGCAGTTGGTTTGTATGGGCACAGGTGGCTCTAGTGGCTCTCATGAGAGCAGCCGAACCCCCGCTGACTCCTCGGTTATCCCATAAGTTTGATAAAGGCAACGGGAACGGTCCTATCTTTGGCAATATTCGGAGGTTTGGCTTCTTATTTTGTCCATATCTCGGCTATCTTGACAACAACTTTGATGGGAATGTACACACTGGTTTAAAATGGCTGTAATATCATGTTACAACCAACTCTATCCACAATTTGAAACCCTATAGATTTGATTATAACCGTCCAAACAGGGCGAATGGATCGGACGGTACGCATTTTGATTGACTCAGCAACATCCGGCGAATCGGGAAATTTCTCTGTACCTTAATCTTGAATGAGCGCGGCAAGAAACAACATTAGGGGTGAATGAAGAACAACGGTCTGGTTTGGTAGGTTGTAAGTATTTTTGGATCGATGAATCAGATAACTGCTAGGTGTGAATATCTCAACTATAGGTGGAATGTCCTCGGTCTTCGGGCACAGTTTGTACGGGAACGGGAGAGAGAATTCACTTCAACGTCTACAACATAATCCTTGCACTTGTTACGTTCGATTCTGAGGGCAATGTGACCACGCCCGAGGCTTCCTGGTGCGCCGACTTATCTTCATCATAGGTGTACAATTCCGTTGCATGCGGTGAAATATACCTCTGTGGGATCATTATTCACCATGTATGATGCCAGACACTGATGGGTCCTACCCACATTGGGCTGAAGTGGACTCGGCATTCAAAACTTTGGTAGAGAATTGGTTAATCTTAGTGATAAGACGCCAGTCTGAGTGCCGGCGGCCTGATTGAATTTATTAGGACAAAACACATGCAAGAATACGACAGCGAGCGACCCAGCTGAGTGACACAAGAAAAGCAACCAAAAAAACCGATCAGAAGAAAAGAAATATAAAGAGAGCACATATCAAGAAGTAAACGACTACATGCTTGAAGTTGTGAAGGGGGAATCTCGAGAAACAGGGTATAACATGACGTCATTGTTCGTTGCTTGCAATGGTGATATTGGGCGCATGAAAATAGAAACTGGCTTTGCCGAGAGCGAGTAGGGCACTGTCAGACAGCACTCATCCGCCTCTCGCCCTTCCTTACCTCCCGTCTTACCCCCAAACGGGTGTTCGAGCTTTGACTTCCTCCGCTCTCGTTTTCCGTTTGTTCTGCTTCTTCGTCCTTAGGACATGTAACTTTCGACGTCGATTGACTGTGACCAGACGCAATTGGCGAAGAGGGTATAATAGTCCAGGCTCTCTGCCTGGGTTCTCTGAAGAACGCAGAGTCTGATGTAACAATTTCAGAGCCGGCATGGATAAGATCCATCAGCCTCGTGTGGTTTTTGGCGATACGCATGTAAAGGGAGGAGATAGGCAGGATGGATGATAGTGGTAGCCTAGAGGGAACGGCGGACGTCGGTCGTTGGCATTCAGAACGATCTGAGGGGAGCATTCGGAAGCGAGGGGTCTGAGGTGGTTGGCAGGAGTTGGATAATTGAATTTCGGCCAAGGATGAGTTTGAAGAAATCTGGAAACCAAATCATACGTAAGTTACATACTCGAAGAGTAAAAGACATGTCCGTATGGGCTAACCTGCAACAAAGCTTCGTTCCATACGGTAGGCAATTCGGTTTTGACAACTCGCAATTTTGGTGCTTTCGCTAATGCGGAAACGATCATGGCAGATGGATGTTGGTCTGATGACACCGCTGATGTGAGCTGCGGCGAGGAAGGATGCGATTGAATATTGGAAGTTGAGCAGCCGATGGGAGAAAATCGGAATGCAAGATCAACAGAAGTCTGAAAGTCGTGGCAAATGACGTCAGAGAAGTTCTGTAGCACGCGGAAATAAGGAACAAATGCTCACTAAATCCGACCACCTTCTCGAAACCTTCAGAGATATGTTTCATTGCTAGCATCACCCCAGGTTGAGTGAGGTACACCGAGGAAGGTTTCCGAACGACGAATTGTTGGACGTTCGCCACGCAGTCCAAAGCGTCGCAGAATGATTCAACATCGGGCATTGACGTTGGACCATCAAGTTGTAAATCCAATTTCCTTAACGAAACTGTTCCCATTTGAGCTGATTTCAACACCATGGCTGTGTAAAGAACTCACTGGTTTGGTCGGAACGTGCAGCCCTCAAACACCTCATGACATCTAGAACCTGAGGGAAGATACCCTCGACCTTGAGTTCCCTCACGAAAGACCCTAACTGCGGCTGTTCGTTCAGCAGGGAAACAAGTCGGGTGGTCTGTTCGGGTGTTGCAAGAGTGATGCTGTGGAAGTATACAGGGGTGCCAACTCTGAGCCAGAGTTTGCACACGAGAAGAGGGGATACCCGAGGCGCAATGGCGGTCAAGGGAGATGGAGGGGATATGTCACAAGACGTGAACTGGATTGAAAACGTAAGAATGCGTTCGAGGAGCTCCTCTGGTATGGTAGCGATTGGGGAAAACATGTTGAGCTGGGGGTTCAGAGGAGAGGTAGAGCCTTGAGGAGAAGAACAAGCCGCAAGTGAGCTAAACTTAGATAATATACTCTCGGGTGAGGGCATGAGCTGGTGGCGTATCTTCCGTTTTGAAGGATCGAAGCACTAGTGCGAACCAGAAATGGAAACGTGCTTGCTAGAGGTACCAGGTACGAAGCGATGATTTGAATCTTGAGCCAACGCGTGGTCACCTTGCTTTGGATAAATACTAGGATATCTTACGATGTGACGTTAGGAATGATGCACGGATGCTTTTGGAATTCTATGAGCTGGACTCACAGGTCAGGGTGGACTTTGGGGTATCTTTGTCACAGGTAGCGAGTGGAAGGGTCTTGCGATAATTGCTTGACCTCGGGTTTTAAATATGCCTTCAGACGGCCCTAGCTAGTAGCTAGCAAGTACAGCCCCAGAAGAATAAATGAGTGACGCTTGAGTTGGGCGTGTAAGAGGGTCAATGCCGCCGCTGTCTGTCAGTCAGAGATGATCGAACAGATAGACAGCACCCAAACCCCTGTAACAAACAGGAGATAGTTTGAGTGGGTGTGGGGTGAGCTGAGCTGGACTGTCAGGGCACAATTTATATTCCGGTGCTCGCTTGAAGTCGCTAGTTCGCTAGTGGTTAAGTAAAATTAGCCGACAACCCGTCGCTTTAGCCTTTTTAAGTTACGGTTACTGCTTTCAAGTCGAACACTTACACTGGTTTCAGTAGGTTTCAGTGTGGATGGACCCTTTCTTGACCGACCATGAGTATGTGCCTGATTAAGCTTGAATATTTTTGTCTCGGCATATATGGTATTTAAAACCTTTATATTTACCATTATAAATAATAATCTCAGTAAAATTGATAAGAATCTCAAGTACCCTCTACTAACTTACTAATGATGCGTGAATAGCTCTAAGGTTTCAAAGGAGACGCTACGGTGATGTATTTCCAGAAGATATGAACATATACATAGCCAAAGATTATTTACTACTGAGTTGCTCGAATTCGATACTCGCCAGAACAAACGCCGCGACACCCTTTAGATCGTTCAAGTCGATGGGGATCCCAACATAGTACTAAGGAAACAGCGTTGAATCATGAGCCATCTAACAAAACAAAGAGTATCACACATACCTCAAAAGACCCATTCGATGAGGGGTCTAAACTTCCAACTAGGACGGTATTGTTCCAGTCCATGGTTCCATCTCCATGATCTACGACCCAGTTGTCCACCATATATTGGTATGCCTTCTTTGCCGCCGCCACGACTTTACCGTCCGAATCGCACAAATACCCCAGCCTAACGGCTTTCAAGAGTGAATAGACGAACATTGCAGAACCGCTGCTCTCGAAATAGTTCCCAGCTCGACCGGGCTGGGTCATTACGAGCCACCATACCCCACTTGTGGGATCTGCGGCTGAGACAATTCGGGGGAAGAGTGTCTGGATATAAGATAAGATGATCTTGTGTCCAGGGTGGGAGGTAGGGATGATGGAGAGGAGATCGACCAGAGCCATACTATACCAGCCTACCGCGCGGATCCATATTTCGGGAGAGTGACCACGATCAGGGTCCGCCCATACAGCCCTAACGATTGCAATGTTAGTCTCCGTATGACAATCGGCAATCCAAGTGAAGCTCACGTATGTGAATAATCATAGCCATGGTAAAGGAGACCAGTGAATGTATGGTCAGGTGGTGCAGCTGTCTGGATAGTGTTGTTGTACATCAGAACAAACTGGGAAATAATGTCGTCTATGAATGTAGAATTAGATATTGAAAATACTTGGCAGAGATTGGCTTACCCCAAGCAGTTATATTATCTGGTTGGAAAGCCTGGGTATAAGTAGCGTAGAAGATATCACCCATGTAGATTCCGTCCAACCAGCTTACCAACATCCATTAATAGATCGAAACTTTATCTTAGGATACAACTCACCTTGATCCGGATCGACCTTCTTATGCCAAAATTGACCTTGAGCAGTTCGGGAATTAATCGGTAATTGAGCCCTAAACTCGTCAGCAGCGGCCTTGTATTTAGCTTGTTTCGTTTGGTTGTATCTAGGAAGGTCTCAGGCCTTAGAGCACATACATTTAATGAGTGTGAACTTACAGGTATAGGAAAGTCGGGCCCACTCGGAGGGGATCCAATTGGAACTGAGTTGCACTATTTGAGTGTGTGTGAGAGATTTACAATACTTAGTTTTCAAGTTTAAGAAGAAAGCACACCTATATCCACCGCCAACATTACCGTTGCTATCGACTACATTGTCGACTCCAGTCTTGATGTAGTTATAGTATGTTTCGTTTCCCGTGCGCTCGTAAAGTAGTCTGAGTGCCCATTGCAGTTCTCCGTGTTCATATAACAACAGCGGGTTTCCAGAACTATCTAACCCATGTCCTTGCCCTCTGGCGATAGCAGAATCTGCACCCCAGAGAGCGTAAGAGGAAGGACGAGCATAGACCAAAGGTAGGACTACTACTATTAGACACCAGAGGGGCAAATTCAGGATCGAGAGCATGATTCAAGATGATTAGACCGTTGGTCGATATCTATAAATAAGAGTTCAGCGGAGTATCTTCGAGAATATTTTGCTTGAATACATTGTCTCTGATTGGTGCTCATGACCGACAATGAGGAGGAATAGCTTTTAAAGACGGGCCGTCAGGAAATGTTAAGATAGATGCACAAGCTCAGGAATAGCTTGCGAGCATAATGATAACAACGCTTGCATCGATCACCTGTTTATAGCTGGACCTGTCCCTTGTTACTACTTAGGCAAGGACTTACTTTCAATTCTCTTAGCGGCCCGTGTTGTATTTGTTATACTGCTAGCACGGTCCTGAAGCCCTGTTGGAAGTTTCGATAAAAAATTCGATTGCAAAGATATCGAGTCATATGATGAGACTCTGTTCACCGTAGCGAAGTATATTTCTAGAATAATAATAATAGAATAGTGAGTAGCGATTGATGAGAGTGGAATCAAAGTCCCAATCATCCAGAGTGCGAAGGACTTTACAGCTGTTAGGAAGCTGTGGTGACACGAGAGGCTGAGGTACCAACTCTCTGGGATGCGGAACCTCGACTTGGCTTCCCAGCTAGTGTTCCTGTCAAGGGCTGTCATACTGACTACTGCAATCGAATCGAAAACGATCTCAAGAGCTCACTGCTACCTCTTCAACTTGCTGGGCTGTCGCTGGGCATAAATCGCAAGGATTGACTCTCCCTCATGTTCGCATTGGCTTGGGCAATTCCGAATTTTACTCAGGTTTCACTTTTGTTGCTCTGTCTCAGGCAAAAAAGTCGTTTCAAGGATTCTACTGTTAGATAATGTAAGTTACAGCAGAGTTCAGAAAATTGGAGGAAAAGGTTTACAGCTCCGACTTAATGGTTGGACCCATCATTATCCCCAGTGAATGTTGGTTTTCGATTCATACTAGTAGGCAACCGAAACTGCGAAGCGAGTCTACGGTCCCGACCGCCTATAGTAACTTGAGTGGGGTGGTGAGTAGCAGTTGATTAGGGATGAGATGTAGGATACAGGTCTAAATCATCCAGGCTGCGAAGACTATTGTAGTAGACTACCTGACTGATTGAACTCGAGGAAGGTGCTATGTCGAACTTCGGTGCAAGCCGCATCGTGACACAAAGTCACGGGTGCATGGTTGATCGAAATGTGTGTGACATGTCGCGTCCGTGACCATTAAATAGATTGCATACCATTTCATTTCATATTGACCGCACATTCTCGACATACGACTTGCATATGATACATTAACGCAGACTGTCCAAGAGTCAACTAGTCATGGCTCGGGGGAATTTCTCAGGCTCGACTCGCAGGGGTCGAGGATTTTCTAGATTTGGATATCGCGGAACAGGATTCGCTCGAGGCAGAGGTCGCGGGCGTGGAAGAGGAGGTGGAGGATCCACAGACAACATTCCACAGCGGGACGAAGATGGGACGCAACTTGCAGAACGTTTCGAATCAGTCCAACTTCAGGACGAGATAGACGAGAAGCTTGGTTTCGCTCGCGTTCAGGAAGGACCTGTGAAGGAAGGATGGCTCATCAATATGCACCCAGTAAGTCCCACATAATATGATTGAGGGCTGCCTTTCTGATGTATCTCTCAGACTCTCGTAAAGGATGCAGATTGGCCAGGAGGAAAAGCTGCTGTTGATTTCTTTTTCATCCAGGATGACGGAGGGTCGTTCAAAGTTACGTTACAATACGAGCCTTATTTTTATATTGCCTGCAAGGTATTCTCATTGCTTCATTTACTGAGAGTGCTTGGTTAATTTTCATTATAGAGCGGGATGGAGTCCACGATCGAAGAATGGCTACTCAAGAGATACGAAGGACTTGTTTGTCGAATTACTCGAGAGCCAAAGGAAGACTTGAGCCTCCCTAACCATCTTCTTGGACACCGACGGCTGTATCTCCAACTCCATTTCCGAAACGTCTCTGATTTACTCACTGTTAGACGAGAGATTATGCCGCTCGCTCTGGCTAACAGTGCGAAACTTAACGCAGTCGATGCCTATGCCGAAGTTGTCCAAGCCACTGCAGACGGTGCAGGTATGTCCATCGAAATAGAGTCTGAATTTGGCATGGAAGCAGAAACGTCACATTCGAATCGATACTCCCGAGACAAAGACCCTCGAGAAGGAATTATCGACATCCGTGAATACGACGTGCCGTATTATCTACGAGTAGCCATGGACAACGAAATCCGCGTCGGTCTCTGGTATGCAGTATCATTCACCGCAGGACAACCTGCATTCAAGAATCTTGTTGAACGTGTGAAGCGTGCTGACCCCGTCGTCATGGCTTACGATATCGAGACCACGAAGGCTCCTTTGAAATTCCCTGACCAGGCATTAGACCAGGTCATGATGATTTCTTACATGGTTGATGGGCAAGGTTATCTCATCACTAACCGCGACATTGTCAGTGAGGACATCGAGGACTTTGAATATACCCCAAAGGAAGGGTATGAAGGTCCATTTATTGTATTCAACGAACCTGATGAGGTGAATCCATATTTACCTTTCTCAATCAACTGACTCTTATAATGTATTAGGCAGCTACTATCCAGCGTTTTTTCTCTCACATACAAGATGTAAAGCCTACTGTTATGGCTACCTTTAACGGAGACTTCTTCGATTTTCCGTTCTTGTATGCTCGAGCCAAGGTCCATGGTATTGACATGTACCTCGAGACAGGCTTCGCGAAGGACTCCGAAGACGAGTTCAAGAGCCACACGTGTGTCCATATGGACTGTTTCCGATGGGTGAAGCGGGATTCATACCTCCCACAAGGAAGTCAGGGTCTTAAGGCTGTCACAACAGCGAAACTCGGGTACAATCCTATCGAGTTGGATCCCGAATTGATGACTCCGTATGTATTCCATTATTTCTAGCATTTATCCCGTATTCAAAACCACTGGATTTTAGTTATGCCATGGAAAAACCGCAGATACTAGCTCAATACTCCGTTTCCGATGCAGTCGCAACATATTACCTCTACATGAAATATGTTCATCCGTTCATCTTCTCGCTGTGTAACATTATTCCTCTGAAGGCCGATGAGGTTTTGCGTAAAGGCTCTGGTACCCTATGCGAGACCCTCCTCATGGTAAGGCAAATCTAATTGTTTGATATTCGAGATTTAATCTTCATGTAGGTGGAAGCATTCCGTGGAAATATTATCATGCCGAACCGACATGAGGAATCATATGGGAACATGTACGATGGTCACTTACTTGCCTCGGAGACCTACGTCGGTGGACATGTCGAGGCACTCGAGGCTGGAGTGTTCCGAAATGATATCCCGACGAATTTCAAGATAGTTCCCGATGCTGTTCAGGGGGTAAGTTGCTATGACATCGAAGTAGAATCTGTCTCACTCCCTTGTAGCTCATTGACCAACTCGACCTTGCCCTGACGTTCTGCATCGTCGACGAATCCAAGTCGTCTCGCGAGGACGTGACTAACTATGACGAAGTGAAGGAGCAAATCCTGGCTAAGCTCGAGGAGATGCGCGACAATCCTCAACGTCTGGACAAACCGCTCATCTACCATTTAGACGTCGCCGCCATGTACCCCAATATCATGTTATCGAATCGACTCCAGCCGGATTCGGTCGTGGATGAATCGATCTGTGCGGTCTGTGACTATAATCGACCTGGCAAGCAATGCGATCGTAGGATGACATGGGCTTGGAGAGGCGAATACTTTCCAGCAAGACGAGACGAATATAACATGATTCGCCATGCACTTAACCAGGAATCGTTCCCGTCGAAGAAACCTGGAGGTCCCCAGCGAAAGTTCGTCGACCTCTCGGAGGCCGAGCAGACTGCTCTCATGCATAAACGATTGGGAGACTACTCACGTAAAGTGTACAAGAAGATCAAGGATACGAAGGTCGAGAATCGCGAGGCGATCATTTGCCAGAAGGAGAATCCCTTCTACATCGACACTGTGCGCCGTTTCCGTGATCGTCGTTACGAGTATAAAGGCCTCCATAAGACCTGGAAGAAGAACCTCGATACTGTGGTCGAGGAGGGAGGTTCTATTACTGAGGTAGATGAAGCCAAGAAGATGATCGTCCTCTACGATTCACTACAACTCGCCCACAAGTGTATCCTCAATTCTTTCTACGGTTATGTCATGCGAAAGGGCGCGCGTTGGCATTCCATGGAGATGGCTGGCATCACCTGTCTTACCGGTGCTACTATCATTCAGATGGCACGACAACTTGTAGAGCAAATCGGGCGTCCTCTCGAACTGGATACTGATGGTATCTGGTGTATGCTCCCCGGCATCTTTCCCGAGAACTTCAAGTTCAAGTTGAAAAATGGCAAAACCATTTTCTTCTCGTATCCATGTACCATGCTCAACCACCTCGTCCACGCTCAATTCACCAATCACCAGTACCACGATATGGACCCCGAAACTGGCGAGTATCATGTGCACAGCGAGAACTCGATTTTCTTCGAGCTGGACGGACCATACAAAGCCATGATCTTGCCGTCTTCGAAGGAGGAAGATAAGCTGCTGAAGAAACGTTATGCAGTATTTAACGAGGATGGGTCTCTAGCCGAACTAAAGGGTTTCGAAGTGAAGCGAAGAGGTGAACTACAGCTCATCAAGATTTTCCAGTCACAAATTTTCGAGAAATTCCTCCTGGGCGATACTACCGAGGAGTGTTACGCTGCGGTAGCAAAGGTTGCGGATCGCTGGCTTGACGTTCTCTTTTCCAGGGCCCATGAGTTTAGCGACGAAGAACTGGTCGAGCTGATCGCTGAAAATCGAAGTATGTCCAAGACGTTATCGGAATATGGTGGCCAGAAGTCTACATCAATCAGTACCGCTAAGCGTCTCGCCGAGTTCCTAGGTGACCAAATGGTGAAGGACAAGGGTCTCGCTTGCAAATTCATCATCTCTGCCAAACCTATAGGTGCACCTGTTACCGAACGAGCTGTTCCAGTCGCCATCTTTTCTTCCGATGAACACGTGAAACGAACCTACCTTCGCAAATGGCTAAAGGACAACGGCCTGACCGAATTCGACCTCCGGTCCATTCTAGATTGGGATTACTATATTGAACGTCTAGGTTCTGTTATTCAGAAACTGATCACTATCCCCGCCGCAATGCAGAAAGTTAACAACCCTGTTCCAAGAATCCGACATCCAGATTGGTTGCATAGGAGAGTTATGGCCCTAGAGGACAAGTTCCATCAGCACAAGGTCACGGACTTCTTCCGGAAAATGACTGTAGAAGAAGAGAGTCAGGCTAACGAACCAGCTCCTATGGACGTCGAGGACTTTGGAGAGACCACACACAAGAACCCACTTCGACCACGAGTCGCGGTCATTCGAAAGAAAGATCGCAAGCAGTCTGAAAAAGCTGCTAATGAGCCAGAATCGCGACGTACTGGGGTAGATCCTAAAGCCAATTATTCAAAGTGGCTACGAGCGATCCGTCCTCGATGGAGACAAGCATTGGCTAATAACGGCACGGGTGACAATCTCGTTGTCCCGTCTATTTTCAAGGGTGTCCGTACAAAGACCGTTACTAATCGCTGGGATGTTATACAGATACGACCTACCCGAACGCCTGGTCGATTCATCATGTGGATTTCAGTTGACGGAGCATTGACCCCCATCCCCTTACGCGTTCCCCGCGAATTCTATCTTCACCATCGAACCCCTCCCAAAAATGACCGTTTCAATACTGAGCTGTACAGTGTAGAGAAGGTTGTTCGACATCTACCTCGAGACACACCCTGCATCAATCTACACAAAGTATCTGTGAAGGAAGATATCTACATCCAAGGTCGTGAACATTTTATCGACTTGACAAACGATCCCAACGTAGATGGTGTATACGAAACTCAGGTGAGCATAGTCCACACCTCCTACTTCATACCTTAGCTAATATACGTTAGATCCCCTTAATTACTCGAGCGCTGCTCAAACTCGGGAAGGCCTGCCTTCATGAGGTACATGGCCTTACCTTGAATCGAGCTGAATCCACCGGTTTCGATTTACATCAACTGGATCGTGCCACTTCCCATTCCTCTCGGTATAAATACTTGGACGAGGGTCGATCGGGAAAGTACATCTTCCTGTATCATGCTTGCTCGACTAATACAGCTGTACATGTATTCGCAATCTTCCTTCCACAGGGCGCAGTTCGACTTCACATCGTAGACCCTGCTACTCGCCGTCAGCCTATCATTCGTTTATCCGAAACTTACCAAGATCTTCACGAGAAGAAGCTCCGGTCTTCGGGGAAGAATATCTCCGTCGATTACCCTTCCTCACACGACTTCTCATCTACGTATCATGCCAACGATGCAACCGCACTGAAGGCTATCTCCCGTGAACTCGGCCTTATAGAGAATCAGTCGTTCATGGTAGTCATCTCATCCATGAAAGACTCGACCTACTTTGAGTCACAGATTCCTAAGCTAGCGAAGTTCCCGGTTTTGTCAATGCCGAAGACTCGTGCTCCGCACTCTCTAGATGTCTTCCCTTGGCAACCTGCAGTTGCGCAGAAAATGATTGGTCGCTATCTTGCCATGGGCAATTGGCTAGACCGTACAGTAGCTCTGGCAGACTACTATGATGTCCCCCTTGGTCATATCGAAGGTGACCAACCCCTTCTGTTGGCCGACCTTGACTTTGCACGAAGACTCACCAACCAGGATGTCGTCCTATGGTGGTCACCCGGCGATCTTCCAGACCTTGGTGGCATCGAATATGACAGGAGACCGACAGAAGAATTACCTAAAACCGAGTTTATGTCACCTGGGTGCTACTCCAATGTGTGCCTTGAATTCACTGTTCGGAACCTGGCCGTGAACGCTGTCCTGCATTCAGTTATCCTGAATGAATTGGAAGGCAGCGGTGGTGCCACCGCATTCGACTCTTCTCGAACCCTGGACGAATATGCGGGCCCAGATGTTCAACGAGATTTGACTCTCGGAGAATCCAGCATGTCACCCATGGTATTCTCAGTTCTGAAGAACATGGTCAAGACGTGGCTGATAGACAAGATCCAAGGCAACTTCGAGAGCCCAGCATCAGTCACTGTCGATCACTTTTGGCGGTGGATTAGCTCAACCTCATCTAACTTATACGACCCAAGCATCCATCGATTTATCCATGGACTAATGCGCAAGACCTTCATTCAAATGCTGGCCGAATTCAAACGTTTAGGATCCCACGTTGTCTATGCAGACCTCAGCCGTATCCTTCTGGTCACTTCCAAACCCCCTGGAACAGCACACGCATATGCCACTTACATCACCACTGCAGTCACCTCTCATGAACTCTTCCAACACGTCTATCTCAGTACCGAACGTTTTTATGACTTCTTGCTCTTCATGGACGAGGCTAATCTTGGTGGTGTCGTCTGTGAGGACCCACTTGCGTTGGAGATGCCGGAGGAGCTTAGCATCGAGATGCGGTGGAATATAGAAACTTTCCTTCCCCCAGCGATTCAAAAGGACTTCCGAAATGTCCTTCGCTTCTACCTCGTGGAATTCTTCAGGGCTCGTCAAAAAAGTTCAGACGGACAACGTATGCCTTTACGAGTCTTGCAAAATGGCGCTCCAGACGCTACGCAAAGAGACGCAGCGAAAACGAAGGAACTGGAGGTCACCCGAGAATTCATTTCCCGTCGTCTTACTCGCAAGATGCTCAAAGTGATCGGAAGTATCCTAGAAAAACATCGTTCGGCTATGATGGACGAAGACGAGTTAGCCAAATGGGAGTTCCCACAACTACCTGGATCACATCTCGAAATGTCAAATCCTGTTCTGGAATTTGTCAAATTTGCGTGTGCAGTCTTTGCGCTATCCAAAGAATACCAGATCGAGGTTGGGCTACTCAAGCGTAATTTGCTGGAACTCGTGGGTGTCAGAGAATTCGCCAATGCTGCCACCTTCCATAACCCTTGCGAGCCTCTGAAGCTCTCCAATGTTCCCTGCCGACACTGCGACGGACTTCGCGATTTCGACCTATGCCGAGACCCGGAACTACTACCTAATAATAGGGATGTCCATGCCCGATGGACGTGTTCGAATTGTGGCGGGGTATACGATCGTACCATGATTGAGTTCTCTCTTATGGAAAGAGTCAACGAACTGGAACTCAGATCCGCTCAGCAAGATCTACGCTGCGGCAAGTGCAAACAGGTTCAGTCCGATAACATCTCGCGTCACTGCCAATGCTCTGGAAATTATCAGCTCACTGTGGCCAAGCCGGACATTCGACGTAAACTGAAGACGATTGTATCCGTTGCTGAAGTGCACAATCTGCATCGTCTCAAGGTCAGTAGTATTTATCACCGTATTTTCCGTGTTATTCAAGATACTTATTGATATGTAGGAATGTGCTGAGACCATGTTCGCCAATTGGGGCTAAGGTCCTAACGCTATCCGCTAGAGCTTTCTATTTGTATCATGCTTTTATCCAAGTCTTCGCTTTCAGGTTTTTTTTTTTTTTGCACAACGTAATTTATTCGTGCCAGCAATGATCCTCCTTGTTTGTAATACAACTGTACGGCTATGTTTGATAATATGTACTCAAGTAATCCTCATGGAAGTGGAATAACACTTGCACTCTTCCCAGTGAACGATGTCTGCGATGAGAATTGGGGTTAGTTTAGAACTTTATCTTAGGTGAGCAGAAATGTCGTAAGTCTATCGAATTGAAGACATGAGATATGTTCTGGTATTCGGAAACAGATACCCCTTCTATTGCTGCAATCAGCTATTCTCTGCAAAGGATAGGCTCTTATAAAAGCACCTAGAGTCAAGGGGTGTTAGTCCGACAAACCAAATACTTTACCAACTTCAATCATCAATGGCCGACAAGTTCTCCAAACTCTTCATTGTCCTCGGTGTCTTCACGATGACCGCAGTCGCGTTGTGCCCTAGCTCATGGTGGCCTGGACGGTAAGCACAACATATTCAGTTATGACCGAGCTGTTGTGTCATCGGGGAGAGTGCTTCCTACAGCTTCGTGGACCAGGCCATTGGATACGGTATTGCCAATGAAGGCGTTCAAGACATCGCTAAAGCTTCCAACAACCTCGCCAATTGCGACCTCAGTCCCGGTACGATTCGACCCTGTGGAGAATGCGGTAAGCCTTGTTCGTTCTGCTTAAACAGTGATATGTAGTAAATTAATATGGTCATAGTCAAACTTACCAATCCCCAGGGTAAAGAATGCGTCTTTGACGCTATCAATCTGAAATGTGTCGATTGGCCTACCAAGATAACAAACGATTTTATTACCAAGAAAAACACGGACAGATGCCCTACCCTGGAGCAGATTATTGATGTAAGAATCACGTTCTATAGAAGAAATTTCACTTACTGTCTTAATTCGGGATAGATGAAACCTAGCCAAGTTGACCTCGATGCTGCTCACAAAGAGTGGGATAATATCAAGAAGCATGTCCTGGATGGAGATGCTACCGACAACACTACGGGTAGACACCTCTTTACAACCTGGCAAACGGTTCACAAAGGAGAATCCGGAATCTGTCGTACAAGAACCAATCTCTGCTCGTTCATGGTGAGCCGAAACTGACGAAGATCAAAGCGAAATGATCCTTACTATGTTATACAGCGTGACAAGCCTGTCCACAAGAATCTGTGGGATGATCGTCCTCGTGACGAAAAGGCCCAGAACAGGTACACCAAAGAGCACGTTGCAGATATCTGTATCGGAGCGATCCTTCTCCATCGCAAAACTCCTGGAACGAACCCACTCTCGGTATCTATACAAACAGGGGCGAACGGCCCTATTTGCGTCAGCCATCGTACTGGGGGGTCTTGCTATCCCAATGGAATCCATGGAAGCCATGCTGATTTGGGCACTGAGTGCAAGGAGGGTACTGGAGACGGGGAGATGGACGATACAGTTAAGGAAACATTGTAGTCACGATTCTGAGATGAGGCTACTTGGTACGGTGACTGAGACATATTGAGGGTATGTAGGTGGTAGGAATTTGTACAGACATCGCGAGGATTCCTAGTGGACGAGAATCAGTATTGTTGTACTTACGTGCATGCATGCAGTGAGTAGTCCGTTTAGGGATGTGATTCATGCGACTTGGATTCAGATCCGCGGATCATCAGCTACCAACTTGAATGTCTACGGAGGTCGACAGACTCACAGTCGACTCACAGTCATAATATTACAGGAATCCGCCTGCTATAGTGAAGCTAGAGAACAACTTAACTTGAAAGAATCAATTTATTGTAATTGAGCCCCAGTGCCAGTGGTTCAAGTTGAAGTTGTAGACAGGATCTTATCTTATCTCGGTCAGAGTCGGTATATATTTGCAATTGGTCTTACATAACCGGTCTTGACAACGCCACTTGTAAGATGCCCAGCTAAAAGAACATACCAACGATGTCCGACTCTTTTACTAGCTTGCTCAGATCCTTGTACAACATAATATTTATCATACAACTACACTGAGACCAGCAGGATAATTCTTCAACGGGACCTCATCATCACAAGTCGTTACAGTACGGTAAGAATAACATAAAATGGCAGAGGTATCGGTACCGTGCAAGCAGCACCCACCAAAACATCATATAAAAAGACGTCGAACCAAGCGAAAGCTGAATTTATGAAAACAGAAGAACGAAAAAAAAACCAACAGAGAACGGGTCTGGAAAACTAAAAGTCCTCTTCTTCCTCCCTTACAGAGCCTCCCGCAAACCCTGGCCACTTCTTACCATCGACCCATGGTTCATCCATACTTGGTCTCGGCTTGAAACTTTCCCTTCGCATCCTCGAAGCTTTCCTTGCTGCGCCAGCGGTACCATTAGCATTAGCAACGGCTCCATAAACGCGAATACCTCCTGCTGAAGTACTTCGTTGAGTCTGAGGGTATGGATGATAACTATGTGAATGATGATTCAATTGAGTAGTGGGCACTCGTCCATGCCCCTAGTACATGGTGTTGTGTACCAGGTTTAGGAACGGGCATAGCGAGAGGAACGGGTCGAGGGAGGGAAGAAGTCGTAGGGGTCTTTCCAGGTATCTTGGATGGCGAGGCGGGTCGTTGGCTGGGTATTCGAGTGCCTGTAGGAACCGGAGGGACGTTATTGTGTGATGAAGTTGACTCTCCAAGGCGGGGCCGCTTACTTGATGCTGATCGCGACATACTCGAACTAGGACGGATGGCAGGAGTGACAGCGTCAGACTTGCTATTACTACGCGTTCGAGTCGTCCCGTGTCCGTGACTAGTCGAAGGTGCGTATGAAGGTGTTTTTGCTCGTGGAGGTGCAGAGCTTCCTCGACTGGGCGGTTTGGATCGTCGGCCATTGGCATTGGTGCTGTTTTCCTTTTCGGACACGACACCGACCGTCTCTTGGAGGATGCGAAGAATACTTTGACTGTGGACGAGGAAAGTTCGTCCTGTCTCAGCTTCCCAAGCTGGGATGGAGATGAGTAGATCTTGCTCGAGCTAGTCAATTACCGAATTAGTCGCAATCCTTCTGATATCACTCTTTATCGAGTACTCACCCGTGGCTTCTCCTTCTGAACTCTCTTTCGCATCTTCTCTTCCCTCAACAGTCTTCCGGGATCTCGTGGACCTCTCCCAAGGAGACGGCTCTGATCAGCCGCGGCAGCAGCCAACTCTTTCTGGTCTTCGCAAATCTCAAAGTACTTCTTAATGCTATTAAGAAGCGGTCCTTTGAGTTTGCGTTCCTCTTTCAAGCGGCGGATCTCTTCTTCATGAATGGAGAGCAACTCCTCCGTATGCTCATCTATAAATTTAAAATTAGGAATAGGGTAATAAGTAAGCGTAATGATTAGCTTACCATCTGCGAAAGGCGCAAAGTCAGCCTTCTCATCTTCACCGACCATCAAGTCATCCCACAGTCTCCGAATCTCGTCCCTCGCATTCTCCACAAACGTACTCATCTTCTCCCTCTTCAACTCCAACATCCTCTCCAACTCCTCTTCATACGCTCTAATGGTTTCGTCCGTACTTCCCCTTTGCGACTCAACAAAGGCGTCCATATCTTCATCCTGCACGCCCAACCGACGCCACAGAGCTTCAAGTTGATCATACATAGCTTGGATATGCGATTCCCGTCGTCTCTTGATATCTTCAAGTGCAGATCGTTTATTCTCTGCCCATGACAGGAGACCGGGAGTAGGTTCGATCCCTTCCAGACCGAATATTGGAGTGTTCGATTGTGCCATCTCTTCATCTGTTAACTCTTCGAGACGGAGAACAAAGCGAGCAAATACGCGTTCATATTCCATTTCAGAGACAGTCGGAGATTCTTCTGATAGAGATGATGCGGCGGTGAGGAGGAACGGGGTGACGGATTTGATGCGGGTTTGAGGGGTCGGTGTCGCGAGTGTCGAGCTTGAGAGGAACGGGTCGGAGGTGCTGCTCGAGTGGGATGTTCGGGAACTACATGAGGATGTCGAGCGTTGGAATGATGGGATGCCGAGTGTTGAGGAGGATGCAGAGGTGAGATCGTCTATCGGTGGATGGGGTATTCCTAGTTCGGTATGGAGCCAGTCAATCTGGACGAGGGTGTCTGAAAGTTGTGTTAGTCGTTTCGTCTACGAGAAATATAGTTTTCAGTATTTTTCCGAGATCAAAGGTAGTCATTGTAGAAACTCACTACTTCGCCCTTCCCACGAACGAGTTCTTTCTCTAATCGAGAGAAACGTTCGGGGGAAACATCGCGATTGGAATCGGGGTCGTAGTCAGGTTCACCAGCTACTGGTGTGGGATCGAGGATATCTGAAGGGAAAAAGTCGGGGCCAAGGGTACGAGAAAGTGTCGCCAATCGGCTTGTTATTGTAAGTAGCTGTTCGAGCTTTGTGTGGTATAGCTAGATGTTCGAAAATGGGTCAGCATTCAACGCGGTCGCTTTAAAGTCAAAGTATATGCATATAACAGATTATCGTAACCGTCGGAGTGGCGCAACTAGCTTACTTGTGACGCTGAAACGTGTTACGTTGAAGTAGCTTCTTCCCGTACATCCACGACAATAAAAAGTCTACACCCGCACCACACTCATACTTCCTTCCATAAACCATCGAAGCAAAACTCAAAAACTCACCTGTCTCAGTTTTTCCTGAAACTCCGTAATCATCTCAAACCTCTTCGGCAACACCTGTTCCTTCCTGACCTCCCCCACACTCCCCGGAGCGGCCTTGACATGTCCCCCGAGTGCTTTACTATATCTCACACATTCTTCTTCCACTTCACCACATTTCGCCATCCATTCGTCTACCTGTTTTCTCCGTGTATCGATTTGCTCTTCCACACATTGCGTGAGCTGCTGCTGGAGCGTCTGGAGGTCGTCTGCGAGGGCGGTGGCCGGAAGTCCGAGTTGCGCGTGGAGAGTGGGGAGAAGTTGTGTCTGGGATTGCAAGTGACTATGGAGCGAGTTGAGCAGCGAGGTTATCGTCGTCGTCGACATGGCCGTCGTTATGAAAGACACATATGCTTCACCTGAAACTCAACCGCGTCGGCTAATGCACGCGACGCCTCATGTGACCGTACCTAACACGTGCCACACTCGCCCATATATGGTCTTTGGTATTTGTTTGGAGTAGGGTATGTGTGTTTTAGACAGAAGAAAGTACATAAGTTAACAGCGGAAACAAACAATGTACGTCTACCGGTACAACAAGCGAGTCTACTTATTTCGCTTGTGACGTAGGGGACAGCGCGCCCATTACCGAACGTGCAAACAAGAGTAGTGCGACGAACACAAACACGAGAGCAATGACGAGGAGTGCGCTGAACTTGTACCAGTAGAGTTCGGCAAGTTGTTCGAGGTACTTAATCATGACCTTTCCTGTCAGTTTCGATTCACCTTCCGCTCGGACACCAAACGAGAAGGGAACTTCGGCGATAGCGTCTGGGGGAATGTGGGCCTTGATGAGAAGGTCGAGTGCGATTTTGAATCCTTGCGAGTTAAGGCCACGAGCTTTAAGGAACTAGACAGAAATGTTAGAATCTCGTAACACATCGCAGCAGAGAAAAATCAAGACATACAGCTTCTTTCCGGATACCAAAGAATCCGGACATGGGATCACTAGCAGTGGTCAACGGGAGGGCCAATACTCGTGCACCAGAAGAGATAATTCGTCTGTGGACAGGCCAATCCTTGTCCATCTCGACACCCTTCGCATAACGTGTTCCGAGAACGAACGTCGAAGACGGTGACATGGATGCAAGCATGGTAGGGACGTATTCAGGGGGATGCTATGAACACCAACGTACATTCAATAAACATAACATATAACTGAGAAGATGACTCACTTGTAAATCAGCATCCATACACAACATATTGTCTCCCAACGCCTCCTGGAATCCTCTCACAACCGCACTACTCAAACCCCTCTCTGTAGTCCTCACAATAATGCGAACGTTGTACCCCTCCCGCTGAAGTCCCTGTACATTCTCTACAGATCCGTCGCGGCTGTTATCATCCACAATGATGATTTCCACTTGGTCTGGAGGAACGGGAGAGTCGACACGTCGAAGAGCAGTAAAGATACGTGTGACGAGAGGTCGAATGTTTCCGTTCTCCTTATATGCGGGAACGATGACAGGAATAGTGAATCGGTGTTCGGCCAGACATGGTGAGTCGATCGTGTGTTTAGTTCTTTGAATGGGGAAAGGTGGTTATGTGCTGAGCGGAACTTCTTAAAGTTATCAATGCTCCGAAGGGTTTTGGAGTAAAAAGAGCGGCGAGATTTGACCTAAGTGTGCTTGACCTGGCACTGCAATGATGTGGCACGAAAGAAAGAGTAGTGGTAGCTATCACGTGTAAGCAATACACTTTGTGTTCTATTCCCAGTTAGATCTGTTACCGACATAGACTCGTAAAACCAGTCCACTCGCAAGCTGGACGCGCTTTCCTTTTGTGGATTCGGAGTTTGGAATGGCGCGAGCTTGCGAGCGGACTGGGCGAATTGGACACTGTTTTGGCGGGGTGCTCTTTGGCGCTCGTAAAAGTGTGGACTTAGTGAAATCAACGTTCACGCTCTTGGTGAGCACGATGGCCTTTACCTCGCAACCTACCCTACTCATAAGCAACATGTACTTTACTCTATCATTACTATGAGGAAATGTCTACTTCGGTCTACTCTGTGTATGTTCCTAAGAAATTGACCCTCAAAATGGCGGTATTTATCTTGAAATACAAGTGAACTCACTAAGTTAGACCTTGGTCCAGAGCATGTAGTTCCTGATGAACCAGTATCTGGTTGCATAGATGTATGTTGTTGAGCCTGAGATGGGACAATATGAGGAGGTTCCGGAAGGTGGGAAGTCGGAGTTAAATGAGGAAATTGAAATGAATAGGGAAAGAGCGAGGGATATTGAAATGACGGAGGTGTGTTGAATGTAGAGTGATGTAGCATGCTCGACATGGAAGGATTTGGGGATGCTGACATGGAGGCAAGAGGTTGTGATGCATGAACTGGTGTATATGGGGTATGTTGAACAAATGGCACGGCGAAGCTTGAGGTTGACAGGGTGTGAGAGTGTGATGGCGCATGACTTGAAGTATGGAACTTAACGGGACGGTCTTGACCAGTACCCTGTTGTCCCGTACTGCTGGCATCTGTTCTCTCATTGATACGAAATCGCTTCGGACTCAGAGAGTCATCCTGCAGTGCTTTGGATGCTGGCATTCGTTTTCGAGCATTGGAGCTTGGCAATGGTTCAGCCTCGGGCTTCTCCTTCACGGATTCCTTTCGGAGTTTCTTGGGGTTTGGTACAAAAGGAATCTTGAGAGCGACAACAAACGAGGTAAGCTCTGTTCCATAACGTTGCCACCATACCCAACTCTCTGATAGCAAGATAGCGACATTACCCTCAGAAAGAGGGCCGTGTGCTGACAGTGTGGCTACCAGTTCATTGTTCAAGAGCGACTTTGCTTCGTACTGTGCGAGGGCATGATCACGCTCAAATATGTCTCGTCTCCACTGGCGAAGCTGAGACTGAATCTCGGGAACCGATTCTCCCTTCTTTGGGACACTTTGTTTTGATGCTTTACGTTGTATTCCTGGGCGTGTTGCATCAAATAGTGATGGGTCACAGATGTCGCAGCATGGAACAGAAGGGACTGGCCCATAAAACTATCAGCATGCAGCAAGATCCGCTTGTTAACTTGGATATATTCCATACCTTCAAGTGAGGCTGCTGGTACATCAAACGCTTCAGCCCAAATCTTACGTCGACATGTGGTGCTTTGAACAAATGCCAGGAGACCTTCATCTGCCGCCCCAGGGTCAAGAACAGGCGGTTGTCCTGTTGGTGAATTATCGAGCTTCTTGGTGCCTCCCCGATCGAGACCATGTTCACGTGCATATGTCTTTGATGTAGGGTGAGCCTTTGGTGTACGGGTACCTCTCCGAGTCTTGGCAACCTTTGACTTTGTTATATCTGACTCGCCTTTCTTGATTAGAGTCGAGAACAATGATCGTTCAGCAAGTAGGATCGCCAAACCAATACGGCTCGATTTACGAGCAGCGCGACCTGCTCTTTGAATCCAGTTGGACAGGGTCTTCGGAAGTTTCCATTGTACAACAATGTCGACATCGGGAATATTACAACCCTGTGAGTCATTAGTTTACCAGTCGCAACACCTTTCTTGAGTATATCACTTACCATACCGGCAGCATCAGTACAAACCATGACACGAATCTTGCCATCGCGGAATGCATTCATTGCCTCTCGTCGGTAATCTGCTGACATAGTTGCGTTGAAGGGTCGAAAGAAATTGTGGGATGTGGGTGACTGTTTGAGATCGGGATTTCGCTCATGCAGGACTTCCCGAAGGTGGTCAATGATTTCCATACTGACTGTGATGTTGTCCACGTAGATCCACGTTTTCTTGATGTTTGACCCTTCGTTAATTGTTTCAGGAAGTATGAAGTCCAGGTCACGATAGGAATTGAGAGGGTGTTCACATGCACGGACAACAATTGATACATTCGAGCGGTCATTACCGACATTGAGGAATCGACTGGAGCCTTTCGAGAACTGAAGTTTTCCGTGGATATCTCGACGTGCGCGTGATGTCAGGGTTGCTGTCATAGCAATAACTGGTGTTCCCCTTGGTAGAAAGGCTCGGACGGTCCCAAGTGTCCCGTACTTTTTGCGGAAGTCAGCGCCCCAGTGAGAGATGCAGTGAGCCTCATTGACGACCATAGAAAGAATCCTTTTGCTGAAGTTGCCATTCCGCAGAACGCGGTTAATAAATGTTCGCGACTGAATCATTTCTGGTGAGATGAGAAGTATGCTGTGGTTTCCGGACACTAACTTCTACAGACACATCTTCATTGAGAGTAGCTGGATAAAATCATATAACGTACCTTTGCCATGCTCCAGGAACACCCACCATTATTACTATTTACAGCAATAGCTTTAAGTCCGAAATCAGTTTGAAATGTCTCTACCATTTCTTCTTCGAGAGCTAATAATGGTGAAATTACAAGCGTGATTTTACCCTTGCTATTAGGCCAGAGATGGGGTCCTGCAGCTATAGCAGTCTTCCCGAAGCCTGTAGGGGCTTGTATAATCATGTCAACTCCCTCCAGCTGTGCTTGGACTCCAGCCAGTTGAAACGGTCGAGGCTCACTATCCCACCCATACTTCTCCTTCATCTTCTGAGCTAGGCTCTTCAGGTCATTGTCTGATAGCCGTGTTATTTTGGGGGGAAGAGTGTCTTGCAGAGGATGTTTTTGCGACCATTTAGAATGTGGAAGGTGGCGGGAGGGAGCCATAGGTGAACCAGTACGAGTTGAAGAGAATGAGCTTAGAGTAAGAGACACCGAGTCAGAGAGAGAATGATCGGGCATATTCTAAGCCTTCATTCTGACTTCCTACAACCTAAAACATTATTTCAACAAGGTAACTTCATTTTTCAACGCATTGCCCAGTTATTAACATGATATTAATTAGAATGACTTCCAAGTCTGAGTCGGGAAGTACAGATACCAGCCCACTCACCGCCTGGCTTCAGAACCGCTTTTCCACCCCACTCTCAGAACCAGAGACAGATGAGGCTGACGGTGAACCAACAACACCATGCCCACCATCCCGAGTCACCCAAACAGCGGATGTCAGCAGAAATCCCCTTTCCGGAGTTTCCGCACCTTTGAACCATTCTACAACAAGTCATACTCCTATCATAACAGGAGATATCAGCGACATTGACACCTTTTCCTCACCAATTCGAGGCCGCACCAAGGCAGAGAAACGTGCCAGTAAGGCCAACAAGAAGGCAAAGAAAGCCGCTATTGCACTGGCTGAGAAAGAAGCTCAGAAAGCTCGTAAAAAAGCTGAAGTTGAGCACGCTCACGCACAAGCCATTGCGCTGAAGCATCACAGAATATGGGATGCCCTTGAATACCTGAAATCTCGACAACTCACAATTGGCGATCTACTTTTATTTGTTGTCAATCCTGAGAACTGGGCTGGGCGAGAACGACATGAGGGGCTATTCAAGAAACCAACGCTCTTCCGTGAAGTTCTTGACTTCTTGGTATCAGCGCAAAGTAGTACCACCGCTCGCAACATTATACATGAGTGGTCCATGTCCTATACCAGCACCGTGCTGTCGAATGAAGCCAATACGATCACATCGAATGGAATACTACGTACGCAAAACAAGACAATAGGTGCTTCATTTGCATTGGGTTTCGGCATCCTCAAGCTCTACGACCAAATCCACCACTATTGTCCCAACATGGTTCGCCTTTTGTTCGCTTTCTGTACCTCTGCAAAGCAAAAAAACATAGCATCGGACCAAGCAATGTTGAAGAAGAAACGAGTAAGTCATCAAGTCAATAATTTGAATATTAACCCTGAAGTATTGAGCTCACATATAGTTTATTGCCTCCGCACTCCTCATCCTCCTCGGCGCACGAAGTCAGAAGAATAGTTATGCCCGGCAAGTCATTGGGCTCTACCTGTACGCTACTGGCGCACAGCGACAGGTATTCAGTGTTCTGTCACATCTTGGTGTGTCGTGTAGTTACAACACACTTGCTGGAAGCGGAACACACCAAAGTAATGGGGCAAGTCCATGTCCGAGTGAATCCGAGATAGTTTCCTCAACGGATGAGGATGAGGAGTTAGGAAAGGGAGTCAAGACAGCTTTCGGTACCAGACTGGCAGGGTCTGAGGTTGACAGTGATAGGGATGATGCGAGTGGTACTAGCTCATGTGATAGCAACAAAGGTGAAGAGCAACAGACGAAACGATCAACATTGCACAAGAGAACTCCGGGTCGAAGTTCTCAGGATGGGCTCTTGAAACGACTTTCAGATGCTCTTCTCGATGCCGTTCGAACGCTTGCCTCCTCAGGTCTTCTAGCTCATGTTTATGACAATATAAATATTGTTTTCAAGATTGCAGAACAAATACTAGGATGAAAGGACTCTCAAGAGAATGGTACCTGTGCCACAGTATTCCCATTGTTCAAAGCTACCAAGGACGATCTTCAGACCCAAGATCTACTAGACTCTGTTGATCAAGCCCCACCATTGCGCCTTGAGGACATCCTTCTCTCGCCTGACGAGAATAAACATCTTCATGCTTGTCTCCGTCACACCATTTTACGTGTCATCATCCAGCACAGTGGTGGCCGTTTTGATCATTTCAAGGATGATCTGGAACGTACAACACCTGTGACTGATCGAAAGATCGAGGTCCACAAAACCGATGTCCTACCTCTTCCTGCTATGCCCATTGATGAGTCAAGCACACTGGGTAATGCTACAGTCGTCAATGAAATTTTCACAATACTCAAGTACAAACTTATATCCCCCAAATTCTTAAATATCCTCAGAATTCTATTTGGTGATCAACTCTCAGTTGCCCGTCTCCGAGGTGTCACTAACACTCGAGTTGGTCACGACAAGCCATCTCATGCACTACTCAACACGGTCCATGCCCCGGGTTTATTTCATTATCAGATTGCCTACACCGGAGCTACTATGGAGAACCACTGGGGTGATCCACAGGCGTATACTCGTGATCCTGGCTCATTGTGTTTTCACAACACTATCCTGGACCGCAAACCTATCATCATGTCATCTCCCCCTCCATATCGCACATGCCGTGATCTTGTATTTGTCTCGTTATATGCCCGCATTTTTCGATGTCTAGAGTTGGTATCTGGAGTCGAGAATCTTGACGAGCTAGCAAAGGAAACCTCATTTGAAGAACTCGAGGGCTACTGCTGCGAAATTCTGGACTGTTTTGCCAATCCAACTCTTGTCTCGGAGCTCCGTGATGAACGCGAGGAAGAATTGACTTCCAGTACTTCTGATTCAATTCCATCTACCGTGAAGACCGGTGATATGGTCTTCGAGAATGCATCGCTATTTCTACGTGATGCGCTTCTTCTTCGAGAGTTTACTGATTCCATCAAGATGGGCGACTCTGGTCGTATTTTCACTATGCTCAAAGTCATGACTCTAGCTTACCGTGGTGGTGGTCGTCCAAAATATGCGCACGAATGCCTTCATCAGATTCATAATCTCACACATGTCTGGCCAGAGAAACTACGGTGAGTCAATATAATGTCTGTGGGTTAGCATTACTCATATTCAACTCTAGTGGTGTAATTCTCAATAACTGGCTTGTGAACCCCACGGGCAAACCAAACGCAAATGTGCCTGTTGACTTACTGCAAGAACACATCAACTACTGGGTGAAAGTAAGAAGGTCCATCTTCATGTTTTATTTTTGGTATTAACGACAGTTTAAGGTTGTTTACAAGGCCCATGGTAGCAACGCATCCTGGGAGTGGCTTGCTGTACTATCTCCTTGTATCGAAATTCTAAGGAAGCTCTCTACAGAGATCAATGCAGATCTCGGGTCACGTCAAGGCTCAAAACACACATCGCCCGACCTCGCAAATGACATTTCTGCCATCATCAAGTCATTGCGTGAATACCGTGTTTACGAAATCGAGCATGGCCGCGTTATTGATAGTGACAAGTCCTCGGTACCGAATATTGTTGCTTCTGGGCTCGAAGCATTACTGGGGCCATTGCGCGAGTACAATGACATGTTTCGGAAGCTCCAGGAACGCCGCCGAATGACACCTCTTATATATGAACCAGGTATGGTGCCTACTCATGCTCGCACCTCAAATATTCCCCCTTCTACATTGTCAGCGGCAACAGACCCCCCAGCCACCATCCCCGACTCCCCAACACAGCCTTCTTTACAAACCAAACTGGCTCCCACACACGACACATATATCGAGGTTGGGAATTCCGACTCGGAAGATGATTCCCATGATAGTACAAGTGCCGGAAGTCAAGATGAAGAGCTGGATTTATATGGAGATGACGAGCTGTTGCCCCATGTTGAGTCTGAGGATGTAGACTTAGATATGGACTGAATGTTAATGTGTTTAGAGCTACAACATTGAAAGTGACTATTTCGAAATTTGGCTAAGTCCCCACTTTTCGTTGGCGCTAAATGCACCCAGCCAAAAGCGCGTCCAATTCGCCCAGCCGGTTCCTCACAGAAGAACCAAAGCGGAGCGGCGGAGTCCGAATGTGAGGAACTGGCTGGGAACGAGCCTAATTTAGCGCCAACGAAAAGTGGGGACTTAGCCAAATTTCGAAATAGTCACTTTCAATGTTGTAGCTCTAAACACATTAACATTCAGTCCATATCTAAGTCTACATCCTCAGACTCAACATGGGGCAACAGCTCGTCATCTCCATATAAATCCAGCTCTTCATCTTGACTTCCGGCACTTGTACTATCATGGGAATCATCTTCCGAGTCGGAATTCCCAACCTCGATATATGTGTCGTGTGTGGGAGCCAGTTTGGTTTGTAAAGAAGGCTGTGTTGGGGAGTCGGGGATGGTGGCTGGGGGGTCTGTTGCCGCTGACAATGTAGAAGGGGGAATATTTGAGGTGCGAGCATGAGTAGGCACCATACCTGGTTCATATATAAGAGGTGTCATTCGGCGGCGTTCCTGGAGCTTCCGAAACATGTCATTGTACTCGCGCAATGGCCCCAGTAATGCTTCGAGCCCAGAAGCAACAATATTCGGTACCGAGGACTTGTCACTATCAATAACGCGGCCATGCTCGATTTCGTAAACACGGTATTCACGCAATGACTTGATGATGGCAGAAATGTCATTTGCGAGGTCGGGCGATGTGTGTTTTGAGCCTTGACGTGACCCGAGATCTGCATTGATCTCTGTAGAGAGCTTCCTTAGAATTTCGATACAAGGAGATAGTACAGCAAGCCACTCCCAGGATGCGTTGCTACCATGGGCCTTGTAAACAACCTTAAACTGTCGTTAATACCAAAAATAAAACATGAAGATGGACCTTCTTACTTTCACCCAGTAGTTGATGTGTTCTTGCAGTAAGTCAACAGGCACATTTGCGTTTGGTTTGCCCGTGGGGTTCACAAGCCAGTTATTGAGAATTACACCACTAGAGTTGAATATGAGTAATGCTAACCCACAGACATTATATTGACTCACCGTAGTTTCTCTGGCCAGACATGTGTGAGATTATGAATCTGATGAAGGCATTCGTGCGCATATTTTGGACGACCACCACCACGGTAAGCTAGAGTCATGACTTTGAGCATAGTGAAAATACGACCAGAGTCGCCCATCTTGATGGAATCAGTAAACTCTCGAAGAAGAAGCGCATCACGTAGAAATAGCGATGCATTCTCGAAGACCATATCACCGGTCTTCACGGTAGATGGAATTGAATCAGAAGTACTGGAAGTCAATTCTTCCTCGCGTTCATCACGGAGCTCCGAGACAAGAGTTGGATTGGCAAAACAGTCCAGAATTTCGCAGCAGTAGCCCTCGAGTTCTTCAAATGAGGTTTCCTTTGCTAGCTCGTCAAGATTCTCGACTCCAGATACCAACTCTAGACATCGAAAAATGCGGGCATATAACGAGACAAATACAAGATCACGGCATGTGCGATATGGAGGGGGAGATGACATGATGATAGGTTTGCGGTCCAGGATAGTGTTGTGAAAACACAATGAGCCAGGATCACGAGTATACGCCTGTGGATCACCCCAGTGGTTCTCCATAGTAGCTCCGGTGTAGGCAATCTGATAATGAAATAAACCCGGGGCATGGACCGTGTTGAGTAGTGCATGAGATGGCTTGTCGTGACCAACTCGAGTGTTAGTGACACCTCGGAGACGGGCAACTGAGAGTTGATCACCAAATAGAATTCTGAGGATATTTAAGAATTTGGGGGATATAAGTTTGTACTTGAGTATTGTGAAAATTTCATTGACGACTGTAGCATTACCCAGTGTGCTTGACTCATCAATGGGCATAGCAGGAAGAGGTAGGACATCGGTTTTGTGGACCTCGATCTTTCGATCAGTCACAGGTGTTGTACGTTCCAGATCATCCTTGAAATGATCAAAACGGCCACCACTGTGCTGGATGATGACACGTAAAATGGTGTGACGGAGACAAGCATGAAGATGTTTATTCTCGTCAGGCGAGAGAAGGATGTCCTCAAGGCGCAATGGTGGGGCTTGATCAACAGAGTCTAGTAGATCTTGGGTCTGAAGATCGTCCTTGGTAGCTTTGAACAATGGGAATACTGTGGCACAGGTACCATTCTCTTGAGAGTCCTTTCATCCTAGTATTTGTTCTGCAATCTTGAAAACAATATTTATATTGTCATAAACATGAGCTAGAAGACCTGAGGAGGCAAGCGTTCGAACGGCATCGAGAAGAGCATCTGAAAGTCGTTTCAAGAGCCCATCCTGAGAACTTCGACCCGGAGTTCTCTTGTGCAATGTTGATCGTTTCGTCTGTTGCTCTTCACCTTTGTTGCTATCACATGAGCTAGTACCACTCGCATCATCCCTATCACTGTCAACCTCAGACCCTGCCAGTCTGGTACCGAAAGCTGTCTTGACTCCCTTTCCTAACTCCTCATCCTCATCCGTTGAGGAAACTATCTCGGATTCACTCGGACATGGACTTGCCCCATTACTTTGGTGTGTTCCGCTTCCAGCAAGTGTGTTGTAACTACACGACACACCAAGATGTGACAGAACACTGAATACCTGTCGCTGTGCGCCAGTAGCGTACAGGTAGAGCCCAATGACTTGCCGGGCATAACTATTCTTCTGACTTCGTGCGCCGAGGAGGATGAGGAGTGCGGAGGCAATAAACTATATGTGAGCTCAATACTTCAGGGTTAATATTCAAATTATTGACTTGATGACTTACTCGTTTCTTCTTCAACATTGCTTGGTCCGATGCTATGTTTTTTTGCTTTGCAGAGGTACAGAAAGCGAACAAAAGGCGAACCATGTTGGGACAATAGTGGTGGATTTGGTCGTAGAGCTTGAGGATGCCGAAACCCAATGCAAATGAAGCACCTATTGTCTTGTTTTGCGTACGTAGTATTCCATTCGATGTGATCGTATTGGCTTCATTCGACAGCACGGTGCTGGTATAGGACATGGACCACTCATGTATAATGTTGCGAGCGGTGGTACTACTTTGCGCTGATACCAAGAAGTCAAGAACTTCACGGAAGAGCGTTGGTTTCTTGAATAGCCCCTCATGTCGTTCTCGCCCAGCCCAGTTCTCAGGATTGACAACAAATAAAAGTAGATCGCCAATTGTGAGTTGTCGAGATTTCAGGTATTCAAGGGCATCCCATATTCTGTGATGCTTCAGCGCAATGGCTTGTGCGTGAGCGTGCTCAACTTCAGCTTTTTTACGAGCTTTCTGAGCTTCTTTCTCAGCCAGTGCAATAGCGGCTTTCTTTGCCTTCTTGTTGGCCTTACTGGCACGTTTCTCTGCCTTGGTGCGGCCTCGAATTGGTGAGGAAAAGGTGTCAATGTCGCTGATATCTCCTGTTATGATAGGAGTATGACTTGTTGTAGAATGGTTCAAAGGTGCGGAAACTCCGGAAAGGGGATTTCTGCTGACATCCGCTGTTTGGGTGACTCGGGATGGTGGGCATGGTGTTGTTGGTTCACCGTCAGCCTCATCTGTCTCTGGTTCTGAGAGTGGGGTGGAAAAGCGGTTCTGAAGCCAGGCGGTGAGTGGGCTGGTATCTGTACTTCCCGACTCAGACTTGGAAGTCATTCTAATTAATATCATGTTAATAACTGGGCAATGCGTTGAAAAATGAAGTTACCTTGTTGAAATAATGTTTTAGGTTGTAGGAAGTCAGAATGAAGGCTTAGAATATGCCCGATCATTCTCTCTCTGACTCGGTGTCTCTTACTCTAAGCTCATTCTCTTCAACTCGTACTGGTTCACCTATGGCTCCCTCCCGCCACCTTCCACATTCTAAATGGTCGCAAAAACATCCTCTGCAAGACACTCTTCCCCCCAAAATAACACGGCTATCAGACAATGACCTGAAGAGCCTAGCTCAGAAGATGAAGGAGAAGTATGGGTGGGATAGTGAGCCTCGACCGTTTCAACTGGCTGGAGTCCAAGCACAGCTGGAGGGAGTTGACATGATTATACAAGCCCCTACAGGCTTCGGGAAGACTGCTATAGCTGCAGGACCCCATCTCTGGCCTAATAGCAAGGGTAAAATCACGCTTGTAATTTCACCATTATTAGCTCTCGAAGAAGAAATGGTAGAGACATTTCAAACTGATTTCGGACTTAAAGCTATTGCTGTAAATAGTAATAATGGTGGGTGTTCCTGGAGCATGGCAAAGGTACGTTATATGATTTTATCCAGCTACTCTCAATGAAGATGTGTCTGTAGAAGTTAGTGTCCGGAAACCACAGCATACTTCTCATCTCACCAGAAATGATTCAGTCGCGAACATTTATTAACCGCGTTCTGCGGAATGGCAACTTCAGCAAAAGGATTCTTTCTATGGTCGTCAATGAGGCTCACTGCATCTCTCACTGGGGCGCTGACTTCCGCAAAAAGTACGGGACACTTGGGACCGTCCGAGCCTTTCTACCAAGGGGAACACCAGTTATTGCTATGACAGCAACCCTGACATCACGCGCACGTCGAGATATCCACGGAAAACTTCAGTTCTCGAAAGGCTCCAGTCGATTCCTCAATGTCGGTAATGACCGCTCGAATGTATCAATTGTTGTCCGTGCATGTGAACACCCTCTCAATTCCTATCGTGACCTGGACTTCATACTTCCTGAAACAATTAACGAAGGGTCAAACATCAAGAAAACGTGGATCTACGTGGACAACATCACAGTCAGTATGGAAATCATTGACCACCTTCGGGAAGTCCTGCATGAGCGAAATCCCGATCTCAAACAGTCACCCACATCCCACAATTTCTTTCGACCCTTCAACGCAACTATGTCAGCAGATTACCGACGAGAGGCAATGAATGCATTCCGCGATGGCAAGATTCGTGTCATGGTTTGTACTGATGCTGCCGGTATGGTAAGTGATATACTCAAGAAAGGTGTTGCGACTGGTAAACTAATGACTCACAGGGTTGTAATATTCCCGATGTCGACATTGTTGTACAATGGAAACTTCCGAAGACCCTGTCCAACTGGATTCAAAGAGCAGGTCGCGCTGCTCGTAAATCGAGCCGTATTGGTTTGGCGATCCTACTTGCTGAACGATCATTGTTCTCGACTCTAATCAAGAAAGGCGAGTCAGATATAACTGTCAGCGACTAACTAAACTTACCTGCCTAGGTTGCCACAAGAACTCTGTCTTAATACTTAAGTAACAATGTTAAGAGGTTAAAACCCAGATAAGTCTCAGTTAGGAGATTCAGGCAACCACCTTGAATCAGGTGACTAAGAGTAGGAACTGTCTTAGTTGAATACTCCTATTGAGTAGTATCTCAAGTCTGGGGGATGTATTGCTGAAAACAAGGTCTATATATACTAATCGGCCTGTGGCTATGCACATGTCCTTCTAACCAATCAGATCACTCCTTCCCACGCCCTATACTAGATTACCAATCCAATATCTGCAACCAACCAATAGCATTAAAGCCTCACTAGTCATGAGTCAGCCAACTTGATGATGAGTAAGCTAAACCGCCAAACTAACCAATAGCATAAAAGCCTCAAAGGCTGCTTGGTAATATACTATTGCACAAGCCAATAGCATAAAGAGCTCAGAGAATGCTGAGTAAGCTATGTACATTGGTAAGCATGTGATTATCGAGAGCTTAGTCATTCCACTTATATCGTGAGAACCTTAGACATGCTTAGTTATGAAAGTAGAAGTATTGCCAAAAACAGTAAGTTCATGACATTACCCCCTCCTTAAGGATCACGTCCTTGTGATCTTGCAAGAGTTCTTTCATATACACCATCTTCCCAGTTAAAAAGCCATGATGGGTACATTCTAGATGGTTTAGTTGGCCGAGTTAAATGGTCCAGTTCTACAAATCTCAGCTGTTTAGGCTTAGGCCTGGGTGCACTTGGATGACGCTTATGAAAGTCCTTGACAGCTTTCTGAGCATTTGTCAACTGTGATGCAGGTTCCCAAGTTTCCTCTGATCTAGGATAGCCTTCCCAGTGGATAAGATACTTTAATATTCCTCGTTCAACCTTTGAATCTAAAATACTTTCAACATTGTACTCCTCTTTACCTTCAATGATCTCAGGTAGGGGAGGGAGTGGCTTCTGTTGTGAGGAATAAATAGGTGCAACATATGGAGTTAGAACTACTTCATTGAAAACAGGATGTATTGACCTCCAAGTACTTGGTAATTGAAGTCGATATGCAGACTTTCCTATCTTCTCTGTAATCTTAAATGGTCCATACCGCTTGTCTTCCAGTTTCTTCATTGGTCTGTTGGTCTTAATATTGTATCCTTCTAACCATACTCTATCTCCAACATCATATTTCCTGGATTCCTTCTTTGTACGATCATAGTATCGTTTCATCATTTCTTGTGATGCTTTCATTGCAGATGCAGCCTCAGATTGAATTTCCTTGATACGATCTGCAAATTGCTCAGCTGTCACATTCTTGACTTCACGTCTTGCCTCATGACCTTTCCAAGGGTGAAAACCTTTGTTAACATAGAATGGAGAAAATCCTGTGGAAGACTGAGTTTTGTCATTATAAGCAAAACCAGCCATTGGTAACCACTCAGCCCAATCATCTTGTCTGTGATTTACAAACACACGAAGATATTGCTCAATTTCTTGATTAACACGTTCAGTCTGTCCATCAGTTTGAGGATGATATGCTGTGGATGGATTTCCTTTAATACCTAGTAGCTCATAAAGAGCCTTAATGAACTTAGATACAAACTGGGGTCCTCTGTCACTGATAATCTTGCATGGAAGGCCATGATATACAAATACATGATCACGTAGTATTTTAGCCCAACCTTCTGATGTAAGTTCAATATTAGTTGGAAGAGGTATAATCTGCTTTCCACCAACATCAACTATTACCAGAATTGCATCATATCCTTGTGACTCTGGAAGAGGTCCAATCATATCAACAGAGATAATTTCCCAAGGCCGAGATGGAACTTCATTAGGTTGCAAGGGTGCTGCAAGCTTCTCATGATGGGGTTTAGTTCTTTGACAAACCTCACATCCAGTCACATAAGCTTGAACATCTGCACGGATCCTTGGCCACCAGTAATTGCGAGTAATCAGCTCATGAGTTTTATAACGACCAGGATGTCCAGCCATTATAGAATCATGATGTATTTGAATGATCTCTTCACGAAGTTGTTTATCTCTTGGTACATAGATACGACCATGCCAGGTGATAATTCCATCAGATTCTTCCCATCCCTTCTCCTGATTGACCAGTGCTTTTTCCACTGCACTGTCATGATTTCTTCCAAGTTTCTTGATTCGTTCTAGAAGACTATTATCCTGAACAATCTCAAATTCCATAGCTCTGAACCAGTAAGGTTTTAACAGTACCACATTCTCATTATCATCTTGACCTCGATAATGGTCTACACGCCTTGACAGAAGATCTGGCTTAGTGTGTAATCTCCCAGGTTTATGATGTAAACTGAAATGATAGTTTGCTAACTCTGTTACCCATCTAGCTTGCCTGCGATTGAGTTTCTGGGGTTTCCTAAAGTACTCAAGGTTCTTGTGGTCTGTCCAGATCTCAAACTCATGCTTTGCACCCATCAGATAGTGTCTCCACTCATCTAATGCAGTCATCATAGCTAAAAGTTCCTTGTCATAAATCTCATAATTGCGCTCAACAGCAGTCATAGATTTAGACAGAAAGGCAACAGGATGCCACTTCCCATCATGCATTTGAGACAAAACTGCTCCAACTGCATAATCAGATGCATCACATTCCACCCGATAGGGTTCATCATCTGTAGGAATAACAAGAACAGGTGCTGTGATAATGCTTTCTTTGATCTGCTCAAAAGCCTTCTGTTGTGAATCTCCCCAAGTCCAATCTGCTTTTCCAGTCAGAGATGTCAATGGTCTTGCAATATCTCCATATCCTAGTATAAAGCGGCGATAGAAATTGGTAAATCCTAAAAATGCTTGAACATCTCTCTTGCATTTTGGCACAGGCCATTCATATACACCACGGACTTTGACAGGGTCCATTCCAACATGTCCTTCAGAGATGATCATTCCAAGATACTCAACTTGAGTTGCTTCAAACTCACACTTCTCTGCTTTGAGATATAACTTGTGCTCTCTGAGAATCTGTAATACTTTACGAACAATATGTCTATGTTCCTCCAGAGTCTTGGTGAAGATCATAATATCATCTAGGTATACAACAACTACACCTTGATTAATCAAATCCTTAAACAAGTCATTCATCAGAGTTTGGAAAGTAGCAGGTGAGTTTGTTAGTCCAAAGAACATAACAAGAGGTTCAAATAGTCCCCGGTTGGTTCTGAAAGCAGCTTTCCATTCATCACCTTCCTTGATACGAACATTGTTATATCCCCAACGTACATCAAGCTTTGTAAAATACCTTGCTCCTTTCAACTTGTTCACTAGCTCTGGGATGAGAGGTATAGGATACCTATTCTTGATAGTCATCTCATTAAGTTTCCGATAATCCTGAACAGGTCTAAGACTTCCATCTTTCTTCTTGACAAAGAAGAATGGTGAAGCCATAGGAGATTTTGAAGGTCTGATACGTCCAGAGCGTAAATTCTCTTCTAAGAATTCATCAAGCATCTTCTGTTCTTCAAGGTTCAAAGGATAGATCTTGCAATCTAGAGGCTTTGCACCTGGAGTCAGCTCAATCACATGATCCCATGGTCTATGTTCAGGCAGAGTATCAAATTCCTGCTTTGCAAATACCTCAGCAAAGTCCTGATAGTGCTCTGGTACTATACTCTCAAAGTCCTTCTTAATCTTGTCAGCATTACTTGCTTCTGCTAACTTAGAAGATATAGTTGCCTTTGCCCGAACATGTAACTTATCTAGACCAAGATAAGATCTGTAATCCATAAGAAAAAGCCTGTCTCCTTCCTCCAAGGGATTTTGACAGTCTTCTTCCTCATCTTCATCAGGTTCCAAAATACGCATCATATAGCCACACTGAGAGGGACAGCGATCAAACTTGATAGTTCCTTCCTGCCAGTTAACAGAAGGGTTATGTAACTTCAGCCAGTCATAACCAATAAATAAGTCAGACCTGCCAAGATCAGTCACAGAAAGTTCAATAACTTCTCTATGATCTTGAATCTTCATAACAAGTTCAACAAATTCAGTAATTGGTCCTGCCTTATTACGACTTCCATCTGCATTATAAACTGGTATAGGTCGAGGAGACTTTCTAGTTGTAAGACCATGTTTCTTGACAAACTTTGTATCAATAGAAGATCCCATACAGCCACTATCAATAAGTGCTTGTACAGTGAAGGTGTTCAAATTGTCTAGTGTCTGAAGTACAGCTGACACATCCAATTGATTACCACGACCTTCCCTGATGATACTTTTAGGTCTTGCATATTCCTCTAGCTCTGCTATTGCTTGCTCATCATTCAAACCAATAATCCTATGAAGTTCTTCCCAAGTAGCCTCATGCTGTTTCTTTGGATGTACCCACATTCTGAATATACCAATACTTCTGCAGTTGTTCTCTCGCATACGCCTGAGAGTCCACACACTACCAAAAGGTTCTGCATATTCTTCCTTAGGTTTATCCTCAGGCTTGTCTAAAATAATCTCCTCATTCTGGGCATTACAGGGAATTAAGCATGGCTCTGAACCACCACTGCGCTCATTATCTTGAGGAGACGCCCTAGCCTGAATTTTAGATACTATTTCAACAGCATGTTGACTGATTTGAGTCTGCAGCTGGGAAGCTACTGAGACTCGTTGCAAAAATCCAAATCCATTTGAGTTGGATTCTCTGGCATCTTGGCATGTACCAGCTCTCTGACCTGATCCCATGTCAATTCCTTTGCCATATCTGCAACATCCACTTGTGGAATATCTGCTTGTTCAACTTGTCTAACAACCTGTGGTTTTATTGGACAATTACGACTGATATGTCCTGGCTGACCACATCTGTAGCAGAGTCTTTCCTTTCTCAACCTATCTATGTCCATAGGCTGACCATGACCACCAAAGGTAACACCAGTACCATCTTTACGTGCAGGTACAGTTGTGTGATATCCTTCAGATCTTGTAAACCGCCCCATGTTAGTTGTGACTGTGGTGTTGGGTTTCACCACTAAAGGTCCTGACTTCATACGACCTTGAAGTCTACGCTGCATGTTATCAATCCTGATAACCTTCTCTTTATAGCTCTCATAACTTGTAGGTAAAGAATCGCTATCATAGACTCTTTCTATCAGGCGGTAACTGAGCCCTTGCTCAATCCTAGAGATCAAATACTGCTCATGATCTCCTCCAGTCCTGAATCCTGCTTGAACCATAAGTTGTTCAAACTCTACAAAGTATTCATCTGCAGTGCGAGGTCCTTGCCTAAGAGCTTCCAACTTAGCTTGTGCATTCAACCTGAAGTTGGCATCCTTGAAGGACTTGTCCAATGCTTCCAAGAACTCCTTCCAGGTATCTGTAACAGTAACATCTCCAACATCATCTATCTTAGCTTCCAAATAGTTCTGAGCCCATTTGTCAGCAAACCCTTCTTTCATATAAGATAAGGTAAACAGAATCTTAGCTTGGTCTGTTGCAAACCTATCTCTCTTTTCAGCAATGAATAGAATAACTTGTCTTCTCCATGAAGCATACTTAGCTTTGCTTCCATCAAAGACTGCTGGCTTAGCACCCTGAACTTTGGTGTCAGAGTCATTCATCATACTGAGTAACTGTAAAGGTTTGACTATTGGTGAGAGAAGTGGGGTAGAGGGATACTGAGGTGATAGATTGACTGAGGGTGTAGAGGGTTCTTCTGAATGTGCTTCTGAAGAAGGTGTTGAAGGTCTTGAGCGATACACAAAGTAATCCACGATGACAATAATATAACTAGGAAAAGATGATACACTGGTCCACCAGTACCTTTCTGGTTTCCGCCCACAGTGGGATCCTTAATAACTCGGTATCAAAGATCACTGTATCACAAATGAGACTATTTACCAAGGCTTGCTCCTTGATAAACCAAGTCACACAATTCCAAATCCAAGGTAACAATAACTAGGTAACACTACTTGTTATCTTCTGATGATAACCAAGTAAACAAACAGTTTGACACCACTAGAGGACTCCTGGCTCCGTGCTTTTGTCAAAACTAAAACAATGATTGAACACCACTAGAGAACCCTTGGCTCCGTGCTATTGTTCTAATCACAAACTTATTGAATACCACTAGAGGACTCTTGGCTCCGTGCTTTTATTCAATAAACTCAGACTAATAGAATTCCAACTAATTCTATATCTGACCACAAAGACACTTCCTTTATAACCAAAGGAGTAAAGGTATAAGAGGGTAAAGTAGGCAGTAGAGAGACTTGAGATAATGTCAGCGACTAACTAAACTTACCTGCCTAGGTTGCCACAAGAACTCTGTCTTAATACTTAAGTAACAATGTTAAGAGGTTAAAACCCAGATAAGTCTCAGTTAGGAGATTCAGGCAACCACCTTGAATCAGGTGACTAAGAGTAGGAACTGTCTTAGTTGAATACTCCTATTGAGTAGTATCTCAAGTCTGGGGGATGTATTGCTGAAAACAAGGTCTATATATACTAATCGGCCTGTGGCTATGCACATGTCCTTCTAACCAATCAGATCACTCCTTCCCACGCCCTATACTAGATTACCAATCCAATATCTGCAACCAACCAATAGCATTAAAGCCTCACTAGTCATGAGTCAGCCAACTTGATGATGAGTAAGCTAAACCGCCAAACTAACCAATAGCATAAAAGCCTCAAAGGCTGCTTGGTAATATACTATTGCACAAGCCAATAGCATAAAGAGCTCAGAGAATGCTGAGTAAGCTATGTACATTGGTAAGCATGTGATTATCGAGAGCTTAGTCATTCCACTTATATCGTGAGAACCTTAGACATGCTTAGTTATGAAAGTAGAAGTATTGCCAAAAACAGTAAGTTCATGACAATAACAAAGTCAAAGGTTGCCAAGACTCGGAGAGGTACCCGTACACCAAAGGCTCACCCTACATCAAAGACATATGCACGTGAACATGGTCTCGATCGGGGAGGCACCAAGAAGCTCGATAATTCACCAACAGGACAACCGCCTGTTCTTGACCCTGGGGCGGCAGATGAAGGTCTCCTGGCATTTGTTCAAAGCACCACATGTCGACGTAAGATTTGGGCTGAAGCGTTTGATGTACCAGCAGCCTCACTTGAAGGTATGGAATATATCCAAGTTAACAAGCGGATCTTGCTGCATGCTGATAGTTTTATGGGCCAGTCCCTTCTGTTCCATGCTGCGACATCTGTGACCCATCACTATTTGATGCAACACGCCCAGGAATACAACGTAAAGCATCAAAACAAAGTGTCCCAAAGAAGGGAGAATCGGTTCCCGAGATTCAGTCTCAGCTTCGCCAGTGGAGACGAGACATATTTGAGCGTGATCATGCCCTCGCACAGTACGAAGCAAAGTCGCTCTTGAACAATGAACTGGTAGCCACACTGTCAGCACACGGCCCTCTTTCTGAGGGTAATGTCGCTATCTTGCTATCAGAGAGTTGGGTATGGTGGCAACGTTATGGAACAGAGCTTACCTCGTTTGTTGTCGCTCTCAAGATTCCTTTTGTACCAAACCCCAAGAAACTCCGAAAGGAATCCGTGAAGGAGAAGCCCGAGGCTGAACCATTGCCAAGCTCCAATGCTCGAAAACGAATGCCAGCATCCAAAGCACTGCAGGATGACTCTCTGAGTCCGAAGCGATTTCGTATCAATGAGAGAACAGATGCCAGCAGTACGGGACAACAGGGTACTGGTCAAGACCGTCCCGTTAAGTTCCATACTTCAAGTCATGCGCCATCACACTCTCACACCCTGTCAACCTCAAGCTTCGCCGTGCCATTTGTTCAACATACCCCATATACACCAGTTCATGCATCACAACCTCTTGCCTCCATGTCAGCATCCCCAAATCCTTCCATGTCGAGCATGCTACATCACTCTACATTCAACACACCTCCGTCATTTCAATATCCCTCGCTCTTTCCCTATTCATTTCAATTTCCTCATTTAACTCCGACTTCCCACCTTCCGGAACCTCCTCATATTGTCCCATCTCAGGCTCAACAACATACATCTATGCAACCAGATACTGGTTCATCAGGAACTACATGCTCTGGACCAAGGTCTAACTTAGTGAGTTCACTTGTATTTCAAGATAAATACCGCCATTTTGAGGGTCAATTTCTTAGGAACATACACAGAGTAGACCGAAGTAGACATTTCCTCATAGTAATGATAGAGTAAAGTACATGTTGCTTATGAGTAGGGTAGGTTGCGAGGTAAAGGCCATCGTGCTCACCAAGAGCGTGAACGTTGATTTCACTAAGTCCACACTTTTACGAGCGCCAAAGAGCACCCCGCCAAAACAGTGTCCAATTCGCCCAGTCCGCTCGCAAGCTCGCGCCATTCCAAACTCCGAATCCACAAAAGGAAAGCGCGTCCAGCTTGCGAGTGGACTGGTTTTACGAGTCTAGCGCTAAATGCACCCAGCCAAAAGCGCGTCCAATTCGCCCAGCCGGTTCCTCACAGAACCAAAGCGGAGCGGCGGAGTCCGAATGTGAGGAACCGGCTGGGAACGAGCCTATTACCGACACGTCGCCCAATTCCGATCTGCGCAGTAATTGACTAAAGACCATTCAAAATTTCATACCAACTCTACACTGAGACAGAGGTACAAATATGGGGTGTCAAGGTGGTGTATCGTATAAACACTGAATAAAATATGTCGGCGAATAAAGGGTAGTGTACATTACGGGGATATCAAGTCCATTGAAGATAGGTAGTAGTCCGTTGAAAGTGCACCGATGAGCCAAGAGCCACTCTAGGGATCTAGAGTCTATCTGAATCTATCTCTCTATTTATAGCTTAGGTGTTTGCGAACGCTGAGGAGCGTACTTCGCCATCTCATTCTCCTTCTTTTCGAAACCGCACTTCTCGTAGAAAGCTAAAGCACACCACACGTTAACAACTCATCCAAGCGACAGAGCATATGAATAGACTTACGAATATTATGGTCGCTGCAGTTCAAGATCGTCTTGTAACAACCACTGTTCTCGCTGATCCCGGTCAATGCCTGGATAACCCTCAACCCCAACTTCTTTCCCTGTTGGTTTTTATCGACCGCAATATCCTCAATATGACCAACACTTCCCAACCCCCTCAAGAACTTCCTCTCAATGAACACGCAACCTACCGCAACAATGCGATCGGTTGCCTTGTCCACGATGACAATAGAATAATACGTCTTGGGTGCAGCGCGCATGGCGTTGAATTGCGCTACCCAGGCATCTTCACCTGGGTCTGTGACGACGGTGAGGACAGAGAGAATGTTGAGGTGGCCTCGGCGGTAATCTGTCGAAGCTAATGGGCGCACCTAATGGAGTGATCGGTAGGTTAGTGAGAGGCGCGACACGTGAAGGGAAAGCGACCTCACATGAAGAGAAGAGTGAAGTTGGGTCTTGACATCCTCTGGGATGTACTCCGATGGGAACATGAGATCAAGTTGGTTGTCGGGGGTGAATGACTGGGAAAGTTGAGTGGTCATAGCTTCTAGCTTGTACGTTCGATTGAGTTTATGAGAAGTTGAAAGTAGGGAGAACTAGATGAGCGTTGGGAGAGGGAAGATGTTCTCTAAGCCACGCAATAAAAAGAAAGGAGTTGGAGGGATAGTGGGTGTCAAGGAGGAGTGAGTTGGATGTGGGGAAGAGTTTGAGGGGGTATCGTTGCTAAACATAGCCACATGAGGGAAACCAATCCAAATCTGGAAAGCGCTGTAGTTGCATGGCACAGCTTCACACGTTCTTCAACACCGCCGTCATATTATCGGCGCAGAGACAGTACCTTCGGTATCCTTTATATCCAATGACGGCCGACATCTTTGGGTTCCTCTAAGCTCACTGGGGCAGAGCCTGTTCGGTAACCTGACTCTTCCCACTCCTTCTGAACCACCAGCAAAGTCGTCTCCACCCAAAGCTGACGCCCCGATCCTCGTGTGGGGTGCAGGAGGGAGTGCCGGTCAACATGCACCACAAGCTCTTCATCTTGCAGACTATGCGAATGTAATTCCAGTCGTATTATTCCACTACGACGAATATCTTCGTTCGCTTGGCGCCACCGTCACCCTCGATTACAGGACGAAAGACATCAGCGGCCAAGTCCTAAAATCCGCTGATAGGCCTCTCAGATACGTCTATGACTGCCATATCAGATGAAAAGAACAGTCTAGGACATATCGCGAAGCTCGTTTCCGCAGGCAGCCAGGTCGCTCATTTCCTTTCCGTTAGGGATGGTGAGACGGGTGCCGTTCAAGGTGTCAAGTATCAAGTCGACACCGTATTTCCTGATGGCGTCGAACTATTCTATCTGATGTCAAGGTTTTCCTCTACGATACACAGGCAAGTAACTCATCACTCGGAACTAAATTTAGACCTAACATAATGATCTTTACAGAACGATAAGTTCAAGAGAGAAATACAGCCTAAGATCCTTCCAAAGGTTTTGGCTGACGGTCTAATCAAGCCCAATCGTGTGCGCGAGGTCATACGATTGATTATTACGTACGGTACATGGACAACAGTAACAGCGATGTCTTCGAGAACGTGAGAGTCGAATTTCCACCATCCAGTTCAAGAAGTCACGGATTAAGGTTTTGGCAACAGATCTTTTTTCGTATGTCTACAACAGCTGATCGAGTCACAAAAAACAAAGCAAAACGTGTATCAAAGCACGACAACAATCCGGTACAGTACATTAAGCAACGCAGAGCAAACATCCGTAACACAGTGACCTGATAACAGAGATTACAACGATACACTCATCGACAATGCGAAATCCAATTTGTGTGGTGAGGGACTCATACATCCGTAACTCCGACCTTGTCGTACATCCCGCGATGTAGAACCATGACCTCAATAGCTGTAACCGGGACCAGGCCGCCAGGCCGCAGATCGGGTATTGGGGACAGAGTAACCAGCGTTGCCAGTTCTCATATATCCCCAGCCTCCCAAGCCCATCATAGACTCGTAAGTCTGTACGGCATGGTCATTGCTTTGATAGTTGGAACGAGACTTCTCAAGCAAGGAGTTGAGATAGTCGATTTGTTTTTCCAACATTTGGATATTGGAAAGACCTTCGTCGCGAACGGAGATCAAGAAGCGGTGGATGAGATGGACGGTCTCGGTGTCCATTGACCTGTGTATCTGATTCTCAGGGGTGTAAGGTGTAGTCTGCATACAACTCGAATTAGGACACGCATGTTATGCAGCATAAGGGATACTTAGTAACTTACGGGGTAAATGCACCATCCTGTTGTGTCGGTGCTCTGCCATTGAGGGTAGAAATTCGGGTCCTCGCCGACGTTTATGAATGTCTTGTGAGCATAAGACTCCGTCTGTCCGGCAAGGTCTAACGCTGATGAGTTCGAAGTAACTCGCTCATGTAGGGTGACCACCGGGGACGTGATTGTGTTAGAGTAGCTAGGGAATGGTCGGACTTCGGTGTCTTCGGCGGAGGGCTGAATATACGATGAGGACATAGGATAAGTACACGTAGTCGTAGATCGGTGGCGAGCAAGTGCTAGGTAGTTGAGGTATTTCTGTTTCTCAAAGACATGCCAGTGGTATTTATATATGTATGCGTAGGTTCGACGTACAGTATTTCAAGATCTAAATGCGCGCCACGGCTTGAGCGGGCAAGCAGTGCGATGATTGAGGGGAAGGGAGTCTCCTGGTCTCTATCGCGGGGATGTATAATGCGGCGTGCTGCGTATTAGGTTTTCATGACCAGACAAGGAACATAAGTAGCTAAATTGAGGAATATCAACTGCAAAATGACTGAGTTAATGCACGAGGATCAGGTATCAGTGAATCGGTTATCATCGATATCAAGAGGCGTTCACAGAATCGCGGATGGTTGAAGCGCAATGAAAGTGGGGGTAATAGAACGGGCCTGTGTTCTTTATGCCGTGCGTATGCGTTTAATAAGATGATGCGAAGAAATGAAGAGGTATTCACGTAAAAGTACGGTGCACGGGATTGTTTTTTGTGAGCACCGCGGATACGAGAAGATTAGAAAAAAGATTGGTACGGGTCAACAGCATTACGATGGGTCTTTGGGTTGTGTGGAAAGGCGACTGGAGAGAAAGGCCGAAAAGAGGAGAGAGACCAGGGTAGCGGAGGTATGCGTCATGACGCATCTGTGGGGCCGACTATACGAGAGGAAGGGCAAATGAAAGAAAAGGACCGGGAGAAAGAGAAGATGAAGGGAAATGAAGAGCAGAAGAGGGAAATGAAGAGGAGAAGAGCGAAATGAAGAGGAGGGCCTCCAGATTGGGAGGAAGCTCTGCGGATGTTCTCTGCTGGAACTTGAATGGTGACAGGGCCGTGAGGCAGGTGGAATCACTGTCTTTGGTGCAGCTGTGAAAGGGTGAGGTGAGGTGAGGTGAGGTGAGTCCGAAAGAGGCAAGTGACGAGGAACACGAGGCAGCCCTACTGCCCAGCGTTTAGCATTTCAAATTCACGACCCCCCCAGCTAGCTTGCTCCCTCCTCAGCTGCTCTCGAGCTCGTATGGATCAAGTGCTGTACGTTGAACCTACGCATACATATATAAACACGATGTCTTTGAGAAACACCTAGCACTTGCTCGCCACCGATCTACGACTACGTGTACATACCCCATGTCCTCGCCGTATATTCAATCCCCTGAACAGGAGTTACAGGGCACCGAGTCTCTACACCACCGAACTCATGTTACTGACCAACCATCCACCCCCACAAGAGATGAATACATCACAACAACCAGGGCACGTATCCAAAGCTGGATGCACAATATTCCCTCGCACACCAGTATTAATACAACCCACACGATTCCTTCATTGGTGAACGACAGTAGTATTCAAACAGAAGAAATTGGTCGTCTTGTTAGTATATATACAACCTCCAATGACCCCCAGGCCGAGCTTCCTAACATTCCTCCTAATCCTTATAGATCGAGATTCTATATCCTCCCCAAGGCTTCGACCATATTGACCTCCGTCGCGTCCATCACTTGATGGGTGTCTGTCGCGACGAAGCGTTATTCCATCTCATGGCCGCAGAGCATCGGATGAGGTTTTTCGTAGAACGTCTCGAATCTTCTCGCAGAGAGCTCGAGAGAGTTTATCTCAATTATTGTCGGGCTGTCGAAATATTGGAGTCAGGATTAGACCCTGATAACCAAAATGATGCCGAAATAGGTGGTGAGGGGGAACTTGATATGGCTTTTGTCCAGCCTGCAGACAATCGCGACATCGATCTCAATGACGACGAGGAGGAGGAGGAGGAGGAAGAGGAGGAGGGTGTTGACAACGAGTAGATGTATTGTTCTGAATCTCGCGTCTTTTCACCTATCCTCCCTCGTTGCTTGTGTATTAGTGTTGAGGTCCAATTTCCTATTTTTGTTATACGTGCTTTTCATTCATAGCCCAGTCACCTGTTATAGTTACACCATTTGAATCCGTCTCAGACTGGATGGGACACAAGTCTTGTATATTTCGTCTGTAGGAAAAGAGACAGAAAGGTTCGGTCGTATCCAAGAAGCCATTGACCGAGGTCTGGATCATCTTGTCCTGAGATATCTCGCGGGCCCGAGATGGTGTTGTCAGATTTCTGATAGTCTTAGACGATGCATTCGGATCACAGTCAAGCTACTCGTCCAGACTAATGGATCAAGTATACGTGTCCATATCGTCAAGGGAATGAGAGACATCGCTGGCTTGATTTCCGGTTTCAAGAGAGATAAACAAAGGGGAGTTCACTAGTCACATCAGGGGGGACATTTCCAGCCTAGTCCGAAGATCCTAGAGTAGATAGAAGTTACAGCAATAGCTAGAGCTGTAGAAAACAAGGATGAGCGAGAGTTGTCTCGAGGCGGATCGATCGCAATCGTCTTCGCTAGGATCTAAGATCTGGAGTCCACAACTGCTGTTTCAGTTCGATACAGACCTTTCGGAGGGAGTTGGACCAATGGAACACTCACTAGGTGTAACTTCAAGACGTTTACTCGTGGTTGGCGTGTTGAACGTTGGACTCTGTATTTCGGCTAGGCCGGGCTAAATGACCCGGGCCGGTAAGACATAAAAAAAGCGGGACTAAACTCCGAGACATACATAAGGGCCCACAATATTCTAATCATTATCCACAATAAATATTTGCGGGTCGGGTTCTAGGTATCTTTGGCCAGTAAGCTGTTGAAATAATCACAAGTCACTGTAACCTGCCTTTCCTCTGGGGCGAGTTTATTTTCTGATAGCAGCGAGGAATCTTCAAAAAACCTGTACTCGCTGACCCGGTATCTCACGTCAATGACCCTCATCTGGTCGGTACATTTGATACTGGACAATATATAGAATTTTTACTATCAAATACAGGCCCTAATGTGTACACAAATTAAGTCTGGTAACGAGTGAATGAAAGATAGCACGATAACGAACAGCCTGCGGCGCAACTCAAAACAATACAATGCTGGTCCGACGGAAACCAAGGGGGATATGAGCACAAAGAAACCGTACGTAAAATCAGATTAAATTCGGGTCGCAAAAAGCGAGAATCAATCAGCCCATGTAAGCACCTGCGTTTTGGGGACCAAGACCCAACTGTGCCTCCATGGAACGAAGAGCATAATCCATCTGTTCAACCGCCCGGCGTGAGGTCTCCAGAAACTGCATGGAAAGTCGGGTGGAAGCTTCCGCAGCAGCAATATTAGAGAGTGCCTCATTGCGAGATGCAATGATGGAGCGGTAGTACCCTTGAAGATCAGTGTAAGTGTGGTTGAAGGATGCTGATGTGCTAGCCTGCGACAAGTACATATTCAGCAATCAGTTCGACGTACATGCGGTCAAACTCAAGCAGAAATGCTTACGATATTGCCATATCCTGTTAGATTCATGTTGACTTGGGCAGAGCCAGCAGCATAAGTGGGGACATTGTTTGTTGAACTCTGGATGATCATCAGTATAACATCGAAGAGAATGGAGCGAATATTTGATTTACCGCATTGTACTGTTGATAGCCTACAGGCTCAGCATGTGAAGTACACGGTGGATATGAAGTTTCGACGGCCTGGGGAGGAGAAATGTATTAGCGATGGATTCCACATAGGTCAGGTCGTCAAAAGAAAAGAAGTTGCTGACATATTGAGCAAGTTCAGGAATATATCCATGGTGATCGAGCTGACCGGCGAGCATAGTCTGGTCCATCCACTGAGGGTTTGAAGGATCCATATTTTGGTACATTGTCGAGGTGTAGACTTGTTCCAGTCTCGGAGAGGAGGCAGAAGAAAGACATTTCTGTGAAGAGGAATATGCATGGTTAGAGAGTTGGGTGTTGTCGATGTTATGGGACATGATGTGTGCCAGTGCGCGGGTGCGGAATTGTGATGGGGATGCAGTGACTTTGAGATAGTAGAGCCAGGAGATGAGGAACGACTGTGAATGGATCCACTGAAGTAGGTATGATTTGAGCCATAGTTAATATAGTACGTAGGTCTGAGGGAGCTGTAACAGAGAGGGGACCTCATTCTTGATCAGCAAGTAGTGGCAGCGCCGCTGAGATAGAGAGAGCGCCTACTTTTGCAGCCGTTTGCAGAATCCTAGCTCGCCCCCAAAATAAGCGAGTTGGAGCTGTGGTGCCAAATTACCACTTTAGGACACCCACGTATTTTGTGTTGCGCTCTTGAAAGCCTCGATACCTCGTCTAAGCTGCTGGAATAAGCTGGCTCGACCTTGCAGATAACTAAATACTCGTTTGCTGCTCAAAGCACGAGTGAAAGAGGACTCTTACTCCTGGTTCCTGCTTAAAGGCCCTTCGGCAAGTGGGGTCATGATCAACATTATATAAGCGTGATTTCTGGCAGGGCGAGCTAGGATTCTGCAAACGGCTGCAAAAGTAGGCGCTCTCTCTATCTCAGCGGCGCTGCCACTACTTGCTGATCAAGAATGAGGTCCCCTCTCTGTTACAGCTCCCTCAGACCTACGTACTATATTAACTATGGCTCAAATCATACCTACTTCAGTGGATCCATTCACAGTCGTTCCTCATCTCCTGGCTCTACTATCTCAAAGTCACTGCATCCCCATCACAATTCCGCACCCGCGCACTGGCACACATCATGTCCCATAACATCGACAACACCCAACTCTCTAACCCTCAAGCTGGCATACAATACAATCGTCTACTCCATGAACCAATAGAGGATATGACCAGACTGCGTGTTCAAACATGGATGGACAATGTCTCTTCCAACTCTGATACAAGCGCGGCAGACGAGCCACCCTTGATGGAAAATCCTACCAGGATTTCCGAGCATATCGGTCGTCTCGTAAGACTTCGCAATAGTTCTAATATGTGTACAATTTCCTAATATCTGTTTTATTCTTCTACAGACCAATATTCTATATCCTCCGCCAAGTTTCGACGATGTTGATCTCCAGCTCGTTCACCATGTCACGAGTGTTTGTCGCGACGAGGCACTCTTCCAACTCATGGCGGCAGAACACCGAATGATGTTCTTCGTGGAGCGACTCGAAGCATCTCGCAGAGAGCTTGAGAGGGTCTACCTGAACTACTGCAGAGCCGTCGAAGTCCTAGAGTCGGGCTTAGATCTTCAGGGCGGAGACTCTGGAGAGGACGTAGAGATGGGTGGTGAGGGCGAACTCGAGATGGCGTTCGTTCAGCCTGCAGCCGAGCGAGAGGTTGATCTTAACGAAGAGGAGCCAGAGTATGCTGATGTTCAGGTGTAACTTGTATCAATTGGAATGTTGTATTCTTGGCATATCCCCCAGATAGGGCTTTTTCTGTTTTCTTGTACTAGTAATATCCGCATATCGCTTCTCGGGATGATGTTCCGAACTGTAGCTTCAGTTTACCACCAATTCATTGAATATTAGTATCAATTTACAGCCTACAAAATTGCGATAGTCCTGGTATAGTTAACTAGTAGGAGTGCACAATAACCGCCGATTAAAAATGATATGCTCCAAGCGTAAGTTGGGCTGATTGGATTTTTGAATGTTCAACACGACCGACGTGCCGTGAGTGTTTGTGTCTAATGCAATATTATATTTATTCAGTGCCAATGTCGTGAACAGGTTCGTGGCGAGAATCGTGAGTGTTCATAACAGCGTAAAGATCATGAACGAAAACTTAGAGTTAAGATAAAAGAGGAGATATTTGTGAAAATAAATGTATCGCTTTTGGTGGCACATTTACTCATCGCCAGGAGACCCCAGCCTTCCTTCGTTAACATCCACCCGAGTTTCCCCTCGCTCCATACCTAAAACCTCCCCATTGTCGACATCTGCCTCCCCTTGGTCATTATGGTCCAACCCGGATTCCAAGATCTCGACAGCCCTGCAATAGTTGTGATGGACCTTCTCCAATTCCTTGCGAGACGTCTCGAGCTGTTCCATAAAGAACATCATTCGGTGCTCTGCCGCCAGAAGGTGGAAGTATGCTTCGTCACGACAAGCACTCATCAATTGATGGACGCGATAAACATTTATATGGTCGAAGCTCTGCGGGGGATACAGAATCTCGATCTGAGGGAGTCGAAGGAAGTCAGTGTCCTGTTAAGCCAAGTCACACAAAATTGGGAGAGGTACGTACAAGACGACCGATGTCTTCGGCGATGCCCTGATCCATTGGCGGGCTTTGATCTCGACATCGCTGAGACGGAGGTGAAGTCGAGATATCATCCATCCAAGCTTGGATGCGCAGCCTAGCAGCAGCAAACTCGTCGCTTGTCTCCTCTGAGAGAGAGGAAGACGGGGAACGAACATGACCGTGACACTCGTGAAGCGAGCCAGAGTTTCCGGCTGGATACCGGGACTCGGACATGGTACGTAGTAATAAGGTGAGATCCACAAAGGACACCAGTGGTGGGCTATGAGTCAATGATCCTAGTGATGGGATGCTGTGAACTGAAGGATGGAGGGTATGAAGATGCCGAACGAAGAGTAAGTATGTCCTATTTATATGATGGAATAGGTGATAAATATGAGTTTGAGTATGCCAAGCAGTGCTGCACGGTGTCAGCCCGGCGATACCCATTGTTATCCTAGTACAGCGGAATCTAAGGAAAGCGATGTTAAGTAGCTTCAATCAATGGGTAAAGTGTGAGAGAAGGCTTAGAAGATGTTGGAGAAGCTCAACTTTTGTGTTCCCAAACCGTCCGACTGACATTGCAATGCCAAAGAAGTTTGAAATTGGGCGGCGATCATCCAGCCCCAAAAGGGAGACACGGCTAGAATGCTAGCTCAGGTTGACGTTTGTCGTTGATCTAGCTTCTGGACACACGTTCCCCTGTTTCTTTCGGTCTCAGTATCGAACTCATCCGGGCCAACTCACAGTGCCTAAAGAGTTAACCTTGGTCACTCGACTCCAATCTGCACAGCGTCGACTTCTCGTCTATTTGGAGACGCATTCCGCAGGTAATTCTGATAGAACGAACCCAACTACTCACAATGAAGCGTTAGTATGTTATGAACTTGAATATTCTTCAGACGATAAGTCGTAGGGATCGTACTGACGAAACCCTGCCTCACTGTGATATGTAATCACTGCGATGGATGGAGGGATGGCTTTTGCATGACCAACTATGACCAAGCTACGACGTAGCTCGTGTGCAAAATGGTCTACACCGGTTTCCAAGTACCTCCGTCCTTCTCGGGCCGAGAAGTCCCACAGTCTGAACTCGCGCTCTACAAAAAAATCCTTTTGTTAACTGTTTTTTCTGTCGGAGAGTTCAGATTATAACGAAGGAAGTCACCTTACTAGTAGTTGTATGCCTGTAAATTCATACACAGATAGACCACATTGACTTGAATCGGGACTGTCTAATTCCCGCCCAATACCCATCACTCGACGAGAAACGTCCGCCTGACGTCTTTTGACAGATCTGAGAACCGACGACCATAGCCATTGCGATGCCCGGTATGGAAGGATAAAGATTACAAGGAAGGCGCATGATCAGAGCAAGAGGGACGGGCATATTTGGAGGGCATCTTTATCATTGGCTGCCATGTCGAAATCACCAGCGACCGAGAATACTCACCCAGCAAAAAGTGCGGCCTTAGTGTATAAATACCATGACGTGTAGTAGGTTTGCTGATGAGTGGGGGTTGTACTTAGTTCGCGCAATCTGTGGTTGCACTTAAGTACTATGTAAGTGCAAAGAGATACAGGTGCTGGGTGTAAATAGGCCTCCTTCCTCGGGTGGAATGGTGGTGCTAAACTTGGTCGGTGAACGTTGAACGTTTCGACGGACATTCGGACGCCTCACTTTCGAGCGGGAAATTGCACTTGGCTTTTCTCACGCTTGAGTGACCTTTCTTAAAAGCGTAAAAAACACCTTTTTACTAACTCGCATACATCCACGCTAAGAGGATCCGCGGGCCAGGTCTCGGAGTCTTGAATTCAGCTTACACCATGAAAATGTTAAGTGCACCAGCACCCCTGTTTCTTATGTATGTGACAGTGTGTCCGTTACCCGAGCCACCCGTGATAGGCCATCCTCTCCCACTCCCTTTGGGCTCTCGCCTTAGCTACTATTGGAGTATTCTATCAGAGCGCATTTGCTACTTGAGAGCTATGGTTTATATTGTCCCGTCGCAAGCGGTCGATTCTCCTGATCGTAGTCCACATGATGTAATTCTCGAAAAAAATATGTAGACCCTTGATAGTGCGAGACGGACAAGGCCCAGTGTTGGGGGTTTATGACAGGATAATTGGTCTGCTTTCTATTGTGCGGAGAACTAGGCGGCATATTGATTGTATTTCCCCAATCTATAATACAGAAGTCGCAATGGCTTACAGCCTCGGTTCAAAATTGCATCAGAGTTCTGTTGCACCGTCGAATAACACATTGAGCCACGCAGCGAGGCGGAATCCTTGTTTAGCGATTTGCAGATCGATCTACCAAAGGTAACCATTCAGTCTCTTCCCGGACATGAGATCACTCCGAGCTTACCACCGGTACCGCATTGTTGAAATATGTGCCTGTACACAGATCTTCACCTGTAGTGAATGAGAAGACGGTTGACTACAATAAACAGGCATCAGGATCCGGCACAAGTGTCTATATAACGAGTAAAACAAATAGTGTTTATTTGGACTTACACAATCGAACGCATTGGATTCGCTAGCCCAAACAAGAGGGCATGCCAAAGGAGTGATAGCGTCCGTAGCACGTGCGCTCAAGAAATCGGTGACATCGTCATCAATTGATCGTTTTGAGGCGACCGGTTGTGTCGTGGACGAGCACGAGAGCCACGAAGATGTGAGGGATTTGAAGGAACCAGTCTAGGTCCGAGGATGAGTATTTAGATCGAATGGCTGGTTCTAGACCGGAGGCACAAACAAACCTTGATCTCCTTGACCATATCCGCAGCAAAAGTTTGGGCAGTTCCACCGTGACTTGCCTTTACGTGTGCAGTGAGAATACCAGTGTCTGAAGGATTGTCAAGAATGTAAGTATCGACTAGGGCTTTTGAGAACATTTGTCGTACCCCATGCCTAGGACAATAATTGGCTTATGAATGAGAAAGTCATGAATGTCGAAAAGAACGTACCGCATGCAAATTGGTCTTGGAACCTGAACAGACGGCCGAGATGTCATTTCCACCTACCTCTAAGGCCTGGCGACATATGAGTATTAGAGTCATTCTGGAATACAGGTAAACCAACATACTTCGACGTGGAGAGGTTGTCCGATATCCCCGACAAACTGGATCATAATCTATGAGATAGTGTAGTAAGGACAAAGAACGGTACCCACATGATCTATAAAAACGCAAGTGAGCTATGCGATAACACTAGCAGAGAAGACTTGACATACCGATGAACTTCAGAGCCTCCTGGATTTGTTCCGCGTCTAGCGTTTTGCTAACGACACGGGTAGTGTAATTCGCAATGGCACCCACTAAGCAGTAAAAAACATCATTTCGGCATGCAACAAGTGATATGAGTTGCATGGAGAACTTACAGATACAATTGTTACCAGCACAATCACGTTTTTCGTTTACAGAGCACGATGTTGGGGGATTGTCTGCGGAACGAGAGCACAATATAGTTCACGATACTCTGTTCGTATTATGACAGAACAGTACATACCCTCGGCGTCGACGAAGTGGAGAGGAGAGGACCAAGAAAACGCTGCCTGAGATCTGACCTCATCTGCCCACTGAAGACCGAATTATCAGAGATAACGGAGATAAGATAGCAGGAGGGATACTTGCAGTCGCAGCTGGACCAAGAGAGAAGTTATACGTGGATCCAAGTGTGTTCTTCACAAATGCGAGAGCCTTTGGAGCTAGAAACTAGATGAATCGTTTATATGAATACCATGATAATATCGATAACTGCAATCAAGGACCAACCTCTTGGGCAATAAATCTACAAAACGATGAGATTTCAATCCAATATTGGGCTCTCTACTAATACGAATGCACGTACCCGACTGACTGATGGCCAAGAGCTCCCCAAGCATAAACAGACTTCGTAGCGAAAGGGAGCAGAGCGACAAGAGTGCAGACCGTCTTCATGGCGAGAATGTGGGAACGGTGATCTCTGAGACTTGCCTAGTCCGCCCGTCGCAGGTTTTTATCCACTCTTACAAGTTCTTATAATAGCTCCATGGCAAAGATGCAACCTGCCATATGGTCGCCAGCTGTCGTCGTGCAACAGTGCCATTTGAATGTACTTGGTGGGCAAACGTGCGATAAGATACATCGGAAGAGCATATGTACGCCAATTTATGAGTATCGTTGATAGCTTGCCATGTGATACACCATGGGGACGTGCAACAAGAATATCGTTAATGCACCGTGTGTGAGAAATAATTGGAAATCAACCATCTGGACACGGAGTAGATGTCGAATACTATACCTTCTATATATGGAAGGTTAGCTTAAATTAGCCTTCGGATCCACATGGGTCGGCACCGATTTACTGTGATCGTCAGTCATCGGTACCTTGACCTCGAGATAATACGAAGTAAACGTCCCTCTAGTGTACAAACGTTCACGAGAATGGCCAGTACAGAAGAACCACAATTCTCTTTATTCAAAGATGCGCTGGCGAAACGTTTAGTGGCTGGACCAGATGCTTCTGCCGAAACTGATGATTTGGACGACTTTACCTCATACCTCGCTGCAGAAGTATGGTCCACGCTTCCCGCCAACGTCCGAGAAGCAACATATGAGGGTCGAGATAAGGTACCGGCAGCGGACGAGGTATATTTAGACAGTACGCCTACATCGTTTGCCGACACCCTCACCTCATGTGGCATCGTTGGAGACGACGAAGACGCAGTGGTGTTGCTGCAGAAGGTGCTGGAGGAGTATATCACGGAAGCTTCCGCACCGCCACCTGTATGGTCGAAAACTCGAACTACAGAGTGCGAGATATGTGAGAGGGAAGTCCCCTTGACCTACCATCACCTAATACCAAGAGAGACGCATGCTAAGATGCTGAAGAAGAAATGGCATCCGGAATATATGTTGAATTCGGTTGCGTGGCTCTGTAGGTAGGGTTAATTATGTTTTAAGTTTTAGCAGGGGCCTGAGAGGACTCATCCGTGAATCACAGACCATGCCACTCGGCAGTCCATCACGTTGCTAGCAACGAGGAGCTCGCGAGAACACTTTACACTGTAGAGCTATTGTTGAAAAGGGATGACATCCAGAAGTGGAGGAAGTATGCGGCAAAGCAGAGGTTCGGAGTAAAGCGAGGATGAGATGCAGAGAGGAGAAGAGCGGTACTAATCGTTGCAGTTCTACCGCCGAATTGTGTCACGGTCAATCTGGTCCAATATGATTGTAGCATAATAAAATATGAACGAGACATAGCTTCAGTATATCAAACTCAGAGTGTCTGTCCGAGAGGCAGCTGGTCTTGTTGAAAATAAGTAGTACGCAGTACGGCAAACAGGAGATTGCCCTTCCCAACTGGGAACTATGTGTAACAGCACTGACTTTTGATATTACAACCGCATGATAATCGACAAATTATTTGCAAAAGATGTCCAAAATCATTAGTACATGAGTGAGTTCCTAGCATACCGTAGGGGTGTTGTGTGGGGTCTCATGCACATGAGGGAGTACTTGTGAGGTCTGTTCTCTGCAACCGCTATCGCGAAAGATTTATAACGGAATCGGTTCGGTTTGAAGCGAGTTGGTGCGAATTCAAAATGTGGTCCAGTCCAAATTCACACGGGTCATTTACCCTCACATTGATTCCCTCTGCCATGAAATGATGCAGATATGTTGTCCCCTTCGCCATCGTCGTCAGCGGTGACCATCCCAATTCCTGGAAAGTCGATCCTGAAGAGGCCGCCCCCTCAGCCCCAGTCCTTTTTTTCCCGATTCACAAAGCTCCTTCCTACGCAAGCAGCTGTACAACCAAATGCCAACGATGAAGCCAAGACACTCAAGAGGGCCCACTTTATTCTACCGGAAATGACTACAGTCTATCCTATATCATCTGCTAATCCGCCATCTACACCCACCTTGAAGGAAGAGAAGAAATCTATCGAGGAACGAGAAGCGGAGCGGCGGAAACGTGTCGTGCGCCGTAACTCGTCGGCGACAATCTCATCCTCAATTTCGATCGAGGACAGTTGGTGGTCGTTAGAACAGGTAGAGTCGTTCTATCGTGAATGTTGTGTAGGCAGAGAAGAGAACCCAGATCCAGCGATATCTGCAGCACTCCTCGTACGTTCACTACTCGACTAAATCTTATGTATTGCGCTGAACAAGCTTCAAGCATGCCAAGCACACTCACCCGCGGACCGTAGATTTGTCTGGGGTGCAGTTGACGGTGGGCTCTGCGTCTGTTCTGTCAGATGTCTTCACTATCGAATGGGGTCTCCGCAAGCTCGTGTTCAAAGAATGCGACCTTGATGAATTTGTCGGTCAACTTCACATTTGCCATCTGATGATGCTCAACTATTGAACAGATCCTCAAACCTATGCTCCATTCCCTTCTGATCCCCAATAGCCTAACGTTCCTGTCAGTTGCGTCAAATAGACGGCTTAAGCCGCCAGCTTTCCGCCTGATCGGAGCATACCTGACGAAGGTCAGTTTGCTGCTGTAGGAATTCGTATCGCTTTAACATGATCACTTAGGCCAAGAGTCTGCAATTCCTAGACGTCTCACAGAACTCTCTGGACAAGAAGTCGATAGAACATATATCTACTGCATTGCCTCAGGCTCCTCTGCAAGGTCTGATGTCACTGCGACTGGACGACTGTCAGTTGCGTCCAAATGCTCTCGATGCTCTCGGTCCGTATTCTGTTCACCCTGTCACGGACGTGGTCTGAACTTCTTCCCCCATAGCTCACGTCGTGCGTGTCTCATCGCTACGGAATATCTCGCTTCGATACAACAAGATCAGCGCATCAGGGGCGGTCGCAGTCGCCCTCATGATCAAAGACTACCCCGACCGGTACCCGACGCCGTCTGCGAATGGAAGTGCGGCATCGTCTGTTAATGCCAGTCCTACCAGCTCTGTCCTGATGCTGTCGCCTCCTGCAACACCGACATTAGCGAATGCATCGTTCTCGGCATTTGAGGTCCCTCCCACTCCGCCTCCTCGTGCAGGTCCCATTCTTCCACCACCACGGCATCCCTCTACTGTGCCTCAGACGACGTACACTCCCTATATCCCGCGTTCGAAGCGGAACCAGCAGAACGTGCCTAATCCGCTTTCGCCGAGTGGGCAGCCTATCCCTCTGATTACCTCTTCAGCGCAGGGTGGAGTCACTGCACGTCATCCTGTTCCTCCCAGTCCATCGTTACCTACAAGTCCAGTTCAGAACCATGATCACGGGCCTAGTGCTGCACTGTTGGACAAGGTTCGTGCTTTGGATGCGTTACCTAGACTGGGGGCTTTGCGTACACTTGACTTGAGAGGGAACGACATACGAGTAAGTTATGCCTTAGTGTCTACTCCTTTCTGGTTCTAATGCCAAGTAGGGGTCCATTACGTACATCGCGCAAGTTTTGAAACGAAATCGGACACTAAAAGTTCTCAATCTAAGTGAGAACAAACTCGATGTTCAAGGTCTGGTCGTAGTTGCTGAAGCGTTGGTGAGTTTAGTTTCGTATTTCCACTTTGAACGCAGCTGATCCCTTTTCAGAAATACAATTCGTGCCTGGAGACGCTGGATCTGAGCAAGAACCCATGCTGTGGACCGAGTTTGGAAGGAGTGAGTCTAACCCTGATGTGCTGTTTCCCCATCGCTCAATCATTATTGATAGGTCCAATCACTTCGAACGGCGTTCACGTTGAACAATGCCCTGAAACGGCTGTTCCTGTCATCGACATCACTGACTTCGGCGGGTGCGATTGCCTTGGCAGAATTCTTGCCCGAGTCGACGTCGTTGTTGCATCTGGACCTCACTATGAATACTCTTGATTTGGCGGGTGTCATGGCGTTGAGTTCGGGATTAAAGGCGAACCATATAATGCGTTGTCTGGATTTAAACATCCCTCCGGCTGATGAGGAAATGGCTCGGTATGTTCAGATGTTTATATGTTGTAGTCTTTGCACCTACTAAATAACTTCCCACAGGATGTGTCGCGATATCTTGAACACCTGTGTCGGAATACGGAAGACGCTGAGAGACAATCCGAGAGCAAGGGTCAAGCAAAGGGAATCTGGGGAATGATCGAGGATAGCGAGTTAGCCAAAACCATTCGAAAGGACGAGCAGAAAAAGGCCGAAGATCAAGTTTCTTCTTCGCCTTCACCCCTCGCCATTGATACCAATCTCGCAAGTCCGGAACGTAAGGACAACGACATTCTCACTCAGGCGATCTCGTGTAAAGCCGAGTTGGAGATGCTACTTGCTCGCTCGCCGTCATCTTCCTCTGCTACAACGTCACCGACAGATCCACTCGATCCAGAGCTTAGGAACCGTGCTCAGACTATATTGGCGTCCTTGGCTTCTCTCATTGAGACTACTGGAGACCCCAGTCATTTGGAGGAATTATTGACTTTGAACGATGAGTTGACGAGTCTGATGTCGTTCGCTTCGTACACACCACCTGCTCCTAGCTTGAATGGTTTGGGCATTCGTATTGACACTACGATTGCAGCTACTGTGAGCAATGGCAACGGTCACGCTGTGCCAGTAGAAGGCGATGTGAGTGATTCGGACGAGATCTACCTATTACCCCGAGATTGGACAAGGGGAAGGGGAGAGCTCGGCCTGAGCCTGAGGAACCTGAAAAGGTGCTGACGCCAACGACCTCTTTCCGAGTGTCAGAGTCGGATGATGAAGATGAGGTACGGTTAGTGATCGAACAGGAGACGATGGAGGGTGTCGTTTCTCCTACAGATCGGTAGGTTCATAGCTTTTGATTTGCGTGTGTCAAGTCATTGACTTGTGCCGTTTTTCAAAAGTTCTCGAGATTGGGTTGCAGAAGAGGGTGAAGTCTTCCGGAAGGGCACAGTGTTACTGGTCCCTGAAGAGTTGGAGGGCGAGTATGATAGCGAGGAGTTGCGTGCTCAGCTTCTCGACGCCATGGTTGAACGACCTCCACCGAGAACGTTGCAAGACGGATTCCTCGACGAAGACGAGATTCATCCTCTAGATATTCCACCCCCACCATCCCCCTCAGATACAGCAAAACCACCTCCCCGCCCTTATATTCGCCGCTCCAGATCATCGTCATCTTCGACAATAACCAGCATAGACACGCAGAGTCTTCAATCTGTTGCTGACAAACTCAAGGACGCGCACCTTCTCACTCCAACGTCTGGTACTGGCAGTCCCATCTCACCATCATCTTCAAGTACGAGTCGGTCGAGTTCGAAAGACTCGCGGTGAATTGTTGCATGTCGATTCAATACACTACCCCCATTTCTTGGTTGTTGGTGATACCCCTTCCTCATGTGCATCCTTTCGCAATCGGATCTATGACCCAGCTCCGCGCACACACTCTTTCTATCTTATATGTCTTGTTTTCCGATTTTATGAACGCTTGGTCTTGGTTCGCATTGCTGGATTATGTCCGCGGCACGTAGGTACATATTAGCCTTTTTACTATCCTTTATTTTGGTTTTTCTTCACGTCCGGCTTCTGTGAATCTGTGATGTCTACCTTCCTTTCATCCCCATTCATAGTACTAATTAATTGTTGCATATTTCATGTCGTATCCAATAGAATCTTGCCTCTCGCGTCCGATATCGATCCCCATCTCATCATAAGTGACACGGTTCACGAGTATTTAATATCTTGTTCACTTCCACGCATGCTGTGTGGTGAGGCTATCAAACTGTTTGAATCGACATCTGTATATACCCCTGATATCGGGACCCGGTGTTAGTACGGAATCTTGAGCGAAGGGACGCATTTTGCCCTAGGTGTGACTGGGCAGGTTTGGATTTCACGCGCTTATAGAACCCAAGCTCAGGCTTACACGGCACGCATGACGCCGTCTGTACGGGGGTCAGATGTGGTACAGACGTGATCAAAGATTGGGGAATGGTAACCGGATCTGGCAGGGGGTGCGATTAGATAATGGAATTGAACTCTGTGGTGGGATCGTACCACAGAGCAGAGTTTTTCCCATATTTAGAAAACACACGTCAACACAGAATGTAACTGTGTGAAAAAGTCTGGGAGCCTGCCAGATGGTAGTCACAATTCAAGGTCTGTGACACATCGGGGCTCCGGACAGAGCCGGAAACAAGTCGATAATCTAATCACTGAATGAAATCAGATTATATTGTGAGGACATATATAGGATTGGTGATCTTGACCGATCTACTTACAAATTTGGAACCTGTCATTTGCACAGATTTAGAATGGGACATGTGGGCAGATCCTTTGACAAAATTGGACTTTGTCTGGAATCGGTACCCAGTACAGAGCTTTGCGCAGAGCCGGAATCCTTTCACAGAGCAGATCGAGCGGGACGGTAGCGGCCCGTAACTGTCCCGCTGCACGGCCGATGATTGGCTAATCACTGGCCAATCAACGGCTAACAACTGACCAACCACCGGCCAACGGATCGGCCGATGGAGTGGTCAATCACCAGTTTTAAGAATTGAAAAAAAAAACACCATCCAGTCGTCGAGGTCGAACAAGGTATAACAGGGGGGATTCTTACTATGGCGAATAAGGACGTAGGATTGCCGTTCATTGTACTCAGAATTATGGACTCGGAGACTGGATTTGTGGAAGCACGTGGCCTGCATGATTAGACGCTGGAACTTCCCATTTCCAAGTTCGAACTTGGCTGTTGTGTTTGCAAGTCTCGCCGACGACCAGAGAAATGTGGTGGTTGCAACTGCCATATTTCATTCGGACGTCTGGCCTCTCAACACAGTCGGAGTAGTTTTGGTTGATCTACAATCGACCAACGCCGCACCCAGACGGTCCCAATCACGCAAACTCAAGACCTCGCGAGTCACGAAGATGTCGTCCTCAATCTTCCGTCGTGTCTCTCCCACCATCTCTACGCACCCCAGGCTCCACCCCCACCGGACCCACCCGGTAATACTAACGCTCTTCCACCACCTTCAGGCCCAGGCCCTCCTCCGCCATCTTGCTGGTGAGTTTTACTTTCTTCGACATCATGTTATCGAGACGGTATCGTTTTGTGCAGGAGAAACCACCAAGTCCGATTCTGGCGCAGTCCCCCCCATATGAAGAGCCTCTTGGGAAAGGAATGAACAGTTTTCATGAAGGGAGAAGAATCTCGTCAACGTCGACGCAATACACATACAAATTCTGAGTGAGGCGACTTATTCTGGTAAACAGTATTCCCTTGTGGTATGTTATTGCCTATACCAAAGGTCCGCTATTGAATCGAGTTGTCTACCTAGGATCCTACACTACGTCCGTTTGCTTGGTGCATTCATCTGGTGAAATCATGACCTACTGTGTTGTCGCAGCCATTTGTTCACGTCTCGCGCCACAGGCCCTGAAAATGAATGGATTTTGGCCTATATCACAGGTTCTAACTAGCTGTATGTTATTCGATGACGTAATATATGGTAGTCTGCATGATTTGTATACTACTCTCGCTTAATGTCATAGTCAGATTCCATGTCGTACTCGTACTCGTTCTCCCAAGGCTCTGCCTCTAAGTCAACTCATGGGGTTCACTGTGAGATGATCCAATGCGGTAAAGTTGACCTTTGTCATCGATCTGTATGCTCCTGGGCAGATGTCGTTGATGAAATGACCGAGTGACTCTTGAGAAATAATAATGATCTTTTCGACTGATTCCAGCTCTTCGACACGTTTGATGGCCTGTGAGAATTTGCTGGCGGTGAATATATATAAATAGTTCCTCCTGCAACTCCGAGTTGTGCTCGGACATGGAAACTCGCTAAGGACTCGCTCAAGCAATGAGTGAGTGAGTGGCGTATGGATACCGCTAGCTTCAAGGAGTCTGAACAAGTCAGCGAGTGTCTCTTGAGTCCGTAATATCTTCTCAATGCCCGACGAGCCACAATTACTGTTGTTTTTCATCGACCCAATCTATTCCACCTCCTTGAAAGCCAGTGATTTGCTGCTGAAACCTGTTGTGCTGGTGCTCATAAGTACCCTTCGTACGCCGTAAGAATAGACATCCTATTAAGTTGATGCATTGGCACACTGTCTTGCGAGAATACTAGAATAGTGGTACCCGCTCTACGTCCGCTCTGTGTGCTACCTACAATGACCGCTTCTGGTGTGCTCGTAAAAATACGTCCGACTTAGAGAAACTGTATTCAAAGAGCGGGTCACAAATTAGCGTGTGATGTGGGTACTTGTTCTATCAAGCCAAAGTTACATCTGCTTATTCCTTCTTTTTGAGGAGTTTCACGATCTCTCGATAGAATGAACTCGTGTCGAAACGCTTCTCATCTGGAGTCCGAGCAGGTGCAACACGACGGACACTGAGTCAAGTGGGTGGAAGGGATGATAAACCAATGCGAGAATAAGTTTGCCATTAAGTCGACATATCGTCAGCATGCTGCCTTGTAAGAATCCAATGGTAGCAGCCATGTCACGTACAAGCTCTGTAATGCACAAAGTGGGGTTCTATAGCAACGAGAAGACAAGTGAACAGAGACTCAGACCAGGTGAGCGATAGATGTAAGTGTATGACCAGAAGGCGATCAGATGAAAGAGCCCTTTACAAAGTTTCATGATCTTCAGGTAGGAAACACGCAAGTCGAAACATTTGTCGTCCGAACCCCAAGCGTCGCTGCTGCTGAGAACAGGGAACCTCTAGAAAACATAACTGAGATTTGAGACTCAGCGCAGCTCTGTATTTGGCAGTGTGTGCCGGTTTCACACCTAGAAGAAAACAATATAGAAAGCATTGTGGAACTATTTCTATAGAAGGAAAGGTTGAATAGACTACCTTGTTGAAAGGCTTAAAAACGTCAGGATCAAGATCACTGCTATGTTCCGAGGTCCTTAGTAAATAGCTAGAGTAGAGACATGGGAGCGAATCAAGACCGATCGAATTAGTAGCAGTCTTGACATCAGCAAAGTATCATTGTCGGGATCTGAATCCTTCTGAATCACCTAGTATGTTGCCCTCCGACTCTTCTACCACCTTCCCCTTTGCTCTTTTGCCAAGGAAATATCATCACATCCGCCAAATAACACATTATCTTTGCCTACATTGGTAGATTTCTGCTTATTTCGAATCGAAATTATGGAACGAGGTACCATGGCCGTGACGGGCCCATTCCATACGAAACGTTCAAGAGGTGGCATCATCTTCCTCACCTCGATCCAACTCCCCGCTCTCCATAAACCAATGCCCACCGGATCCACCCACCTGGAATGCTCCCATAAAGACACGGCGAGAGCCTGAGAGATACTTTCTTCCTTAAAAGACTGGGTATAGATGGGACAATGGTCTGTCTCTACAAGAGCGGCCATGCAGTGGTTAACTGGGACTATTTCCAAGTTGCACTCTGCAGAGTGGGTTAAAAACACTGATAGATCTATAAGATCATGCTTATCTCAATAGAAAGACGAAACATACCGTGTTGGATGTTGCAGCTTTCTGTACCGTTGTTTAATACCGTCGAGAATTTACCGTATCAACCAATGACCTGCTCATTTGACATGGGACGTTCGCTGGTAGCTCCAGACTTCATGTGAATTTGAAAGGGGGATCGACCCCATTCACTCGGCGTCGTCCTCTTCCAGAAGAGGGATAAATATCTGATTATCAAATTAGTTCGTATCTCGGACTATCAGTTGATAAGTCGTTCAGTACGGGGTCTCACCGGAGTTGCTCGGCAACAAGGATAGCACCACCTGGGATAGTCAGACTGACATCACTGAAAATGACCTACTGAGCCTCATTGAAATCAGTCTCCTTGAAGCAAAGCTCTTTGGCACCACTTTTCAATTTCCAGGAGATAAACTTGGAGGAAAACGTTAGAGATAAGATCACGGAATCATGGTCTTCGCTAATGCATGGAGGAAGCTTTCAGTTCCCGCATGTGTTAAGTACCAGGAAGGCTTCGTACTGTGTTATGAAAGTACACGTGAACCCAAGCTTTACCTTCAAATCCTCCGTCGATTGATCAAGGATAAGGATGTTGGGATTCTTCAGTTTCTGAGCATTGCCCAGGCAAAAGCGACGAACGGCTTGTACCAAATTAGTGAGAAAGGAAACGAGAGGGACTAGGGGACCAGTTCTCGCAAAGGGAGGGCAAGTATTGGAACGATTGACGTCCTCAAACTGCTTGACCCTGACCCCGGCATCCCCGGATAAGATAAGATAAAGATGTCAATTAATGACATCTGTCATCCGTAGCCGCCTCTTCTTAATCGCCGCTTTCGGACCGGAGCTCGCGTATTCTTTCTTCTTTCCAACTCTCGATCATTACTTTCCAATCCGGTCCCAATATGGCAAAACCTGTAGATGCTCAGTGTTTGGGCGTTGTAAGTTTATACCCTTTTTTCTATTGAAGCGTTCTCACATCTAGTTACGAAGACCGACACAGACCGACTCGCAGGAGCAAACTCCGTCGCAGCAGGAGATACTTTTGTTGGTAACGGATTCGAAGGCCTGAGTGTTGCCATGCTTGAAACGGTGCGTACTTATTTCCTTCCATTCTGACCTATCACCGACCATGTTTTCTTTAGCTTGGATCGGTCTTCGTATTCGATGGTGTCGTTACACCCTTGTCCCTGGCCGTTCCTCTCAACTTGGACGAGCATATCCCCTCGGGCTTTGAGGAACAGGTACGTCGTGCTACCTCGAATCTTTCTTTTTGTCTCACTCCTTCCAAGCTCGCAGCTGCATTCGATCCTCGAGTTCGTTCACACCGCGACTTTTTAAGGTCTGCCCGTACAATTAGCCATCGCGTTGGCCGCGTCGTGAAAAGCATTGGAACCAAGTTGGCTCGCTTTTTAAGGAGATGATGTAAATGCCGAGTTTGTTCTTTATTCCGTCTTTCCTCTACACCTGTTATCTTTCGATCTATCTTGCTCCCACCTTGCTAAAATTTCTTGCATTCTCCACATATTCGTTAGTGCTACTTTTTCTCTGACATAGTCTCCTGCTCTGTTGTATATACCTTTGCCTCATCCGCTATTTGTACGTGTATTGAAATCTATCCCGGAACTGGTTCGCTTGCTCTTCGTAAAGCACCTGGGCTTTACGTCAACACCCGACCTGAAAACTTTGCGTCAGGCAGTCTCGTCGAGAACTCCTCATTGAAAACTTATGTAGCTCAAGGCGTCGATATCATTGTTTTCCCTCAATTTGCCTTGGCTGCGAACTCTCCTTTGGCTATTCATTCCATCGATAAAACCAACCTACTTGCTAGCGCCACTACAACTTACCAAGGCTCTCCGTGCTAAAGTTGAGAGTAAGATCGCTTCTGGTGTCAGTCTCACTCTTAACACCCTCTACATTAACGCCCACCAGCTAGTTGAGTTGACAGAGAGGTCGAAGCTGATGAGGACTTCAGCGTCCCATTCTCCTTCTCTCTTACCTTTCCCCGCTCTATGTATCATTCATCTCCTTACGCTTCTTACGCTTCTTGCTCCTTCCTTCCTTTCTTTTTCCCCTCCTTCCCTCTTCTCCTTTTCGTCGTTATATCATATCACACTCCGGGGAAACCCCTCGTAATCACACAACCTTAATATTCTTAATCCGCTACGAACACGCTCGCGCTCTCAGCCCCCCTCTCCCAGAGGCCTCGCGCCCGCTCTTCATCTCCCCTCCCCCTCACTTTGTTTACGAAGTTGTTGTCCATAGTTTTATACCCGTCCAGACCGCTAGTATCTTACATAGCCTAATAGCTAAACAAGATATAAAATTGGATTCAAAAAAAAAGATGAGGACTTGGAATAGTGGATATCAAGCAACCGAAATCATGGACTGATCGCTATAGGTGTTTCTCAAAATGTACATATGACTCTAATTTTAAACGTCATGAGCAGGGTCAGAACGGAACGACTGTTTTCGATACGAAAGGCTGCTTTTGACCACAGGGACAGATTACTCGAAGAGGTCTCTTACTTTCTTCTAGTACTGATCTATGCGCTTCTCGGAGTTCGTCATCTGCTCTGGATGTTCTATGGCTGCTAGGCTTTCTCAATGCATTGGTTCACCGTTGTATCTGGCTCTGGAATCCTTCGATGTGATGTACAGGAGTGCGGCACCAGCTCTGAAAGACCTCCTTTTGATTGAAGATCTGCCTATCATTATTGTAGCATGCGGTCAAGATCCGGAGTGTCGAGCGTGCCAGACTGATGGATTCCTCAATACATTTAACTCACAAATCAAACTACACTCTCGACCTCCTGTATGGCAGCAAGCTCCCTCGACATATCTTCCTATCATCAGGGGGCCCGAGTCTAAACGACGAACAGGAGAAACAGCAAGGTCAATAGTTCTGCGCGTACTGCCCGAGAGCTTTGTATTTCAACACATGGCATTGTACCAGAACATTAAACATACCACGCGCAGTCGTGCCGTTCGCCATCTGGCCGCATTGTAAGTTCTAAACCCCTCTTCACCTACGGGGGCTAGAGACAACATAATACCAGAGTCAGAGGGTCAGTTTTGCAGCGTCGACGATGGGTAAACTCGTACACCAAGGCAGCACATCAGTCGACGGACGTACGGAAGCGCGACAGGTTCAACTCGAATGTACTTAGGTAGAAAGAAATATAAACTAGGAATGCACCATATGTAAAGTCCTCTCTGTTTTATGCTCCTTTCCCCCCGCTCCTCCGCTCCTCCTCCTGTTGGCAAGCTCCAAATCTCTGATATTTTCAATATCAACAATAGAGTTTGTACATTATCGATTTCTTTCTCACTTCAGGACTCGCTAAACCCCATAAATACTGGGTCACTTGTACATCCTGCCGACTAATTTAGCATCGTCCAACGATTGTCTACAGGCGTCATGAAGCCCCTGAGAATAAGGCACCAACAACGTCAAATAAAGGTGGTTGTCTTTACGCAATGGGGATAGTCCTATTTTACATCCTTCTGAAACCACTCCAAGTTTAATTGTGACTTCGGGTAAGATCAATCTCGCTAGATCATGTAACTACCCAGGTATGAAGTGACGGAGCTCATTTTACAGCGATATTCTGTCGCTACATTACTCGAAATCGAGTTTCTTGCATCCAAGTCGCATTCGGCGGACCGACATTTATGGTTGAGTCTACCAAAGACAGATGGGGACATGTACAGCACGAAATAATGACAAGAAATGAATAGCAACAATATGGGATTGGCGAGGTTTCGCTAAAAAAGGGAAGGTTTCGACATGAGGGATGGGTCGCCATTGTCAGCATTGGCATCAGTATGTGGTGAGATGGCAGTGAAGCGGTCCTCCTTACCTTATGAAGTCCGTTCAATTCAAGTACAAATACCGGACACAGGGCACATCATTTTCCGTATCAGTATGTTTGGGTCTCAACTTTCTACCCGAAGTTTTCTATATTAACATACCTTAACTTGTTGACCCCAACTTGGACTCACTGTGCGCCTTCTGATGTTCTCAGCGATTTATTGTTAATATATATGCCGCATGCTGGTTGCTTCTGTATCATAATCGTTACTGACACATCTGTTCCCACGCACTGGCCACCTCACAAACTAGTATACCTAACCTTCGGCATCTCCCGTCTACCTTTTCCCTCCATTCATCTTCCCTATCTGGTAAGTTACCCATTCGTACATTCAATTCAATACGTGAAATGGGGCAACGAATAGTAGAAATAGCAGAGAAGCATTGACCGTATGCCCTACATACTCAACTAAGGCATACCTCGAATGGTTTCTATTGATCGAAAGCGTGGTGCCCAGACTAGTCTTAGATTATTGACCGCATTGTATTCTTTAGACTCACAGAAACATCCCCTTACCACTGGAACATGTCAACAAGTAGGTCCGCTTTATACCTGTATGCCACTATAACTCATCGCTCGATAGAAAAAAACGCCCGTCTTTCTCATGAGGTTGAGTCTATTGGTTAGTGTCGGTCCACAATTACTTGTTGCGATGTTGACACCTCTTAGATTCGTCTGGCCACGAGGAATCTGCCTCACGATTAGTCACCAAACGTCCAAAACACAATGCGCAGCGTCCTAAACGTAACCCGTTCATCTCGTTGGAGGCTGCCGAAGGTTCCGAGGATGATGAAGACGATGAAGACGAAGTAATAGTTGAAGATCAGGACGTCATATCGCATGGTGAGTAGTATGCTCGTCACCGAACCCTGTAACGTTTCTAACGAATCTTAGCTGGCGAAGCTATGTCTTCCAATGCTGACGATGAGGAACCAGGTGATATTCCATATGGCTCTCCGATGGATTATCTGTCTACCAATGCGGAGGGATTGGCGGGTCATTATGAGAAAGTGGCCGCCTCCCAACGGAGACGGGCACGGTGATGACCCTTTCGACTCCAATAAAGTACCAAAGAGCGTCGTCCAGGCAATTCTACAACCGACCACTCACGATAATGAAATATGGAAAGTACCACTTAGAACGGTAATTATCTCTAGCTAGGCATTAACTGCCTTGATAGCTGAATTGACGTGTAGGGTCATCGTACCGAAGAGGAAGAGACTGCTCTTCTAACCAAAATGTGCCAATATCTCATAATTTGGCAGACCAGGTTCGAAAACAATCCATCTTCCAACCCTCCACCACGTATTTCGTCCATTTTCATGACTCCATCCGACCCTCGCGCGATCTTCGTAGAATGCCGAACACATGCGGACTGCGTTGGTTTCATGAGCCGGTTCCACTTTCGGTGTGATGAAATATCGCTAGTTGAGTTGACAGAGCGGTCGAAGCTCCTCTTACCCCATGCCTTTCCGACTTCTCAACCCAGTCTGCTTGAGAACATCACGAAATGCATCGACGCTCATGTGTGGGTTAGCACACGAGGAGGTACAGACATTGCATATGTCTTAGAGAACCAAATGACGGAAGATAAGTATGAGGTGCTTAGACTTCCTGATCTACCCTCTGCTGGAACACAAGGGGGCACCAGGCGACGTTTGTTGTCGTTCGAGGATGTCAAATTACTTCTAGAGACCCGACGCCAGAAAGTAGCAGACCTTCCTGGGAATCTCTTTGTCCTTTTGAATAAGACGACAAAGAGGAGACGAGAGTTTCTAGGCGGATTGGAAAAGGTGGAAGTTCCGAAGAAATTCGCCAGGATCATCGATGCCCCCGACCCCCAAGACCTGCTCCCGTTCGTCCAAGCTCGAGAAACTTCCGCCCGATTTTTTGATTGGGTACACGAGACAGAGTCAAGGGTCAAGGACGGAGACTCCTCCCCATTTGCGTCCCTTAAAGGGACCTTCTTCAAGTCGCAGGAATTCGAATGGCTAACTGCGGATGTTTTACTTCAGTATGCGGATCGTTTTGCGTCTGCTACGCTCGATGTTGGTGATAGAGTGGAGATCCGAGAGTCTGCTCCTACTGAACTACGAGGTTCAAGAGGTGGCTGTATTGTCGACGCACAAAATGATACTGTACAGGTCAAGTTAGAGGATGATTGGTTGTCATAGTTCAGCGATGTCATGCCCGTAAAACATTCTGTTCAGGCGATCCTGTATCAGTTATCAACGGGCCTCACAAAGGACTTTGTGGACTGGTTCTTGCAGTCGAGGATCCGATCGTTCATGTGATTTGCGGCACGATGCAAGAGTTAACATCCCATAACTATCAGTCTTCAAACGCAGTAAGTTTACCAATATTCCTATCTCCCACGTACTGATAGACATTCCAGTGTTCAATACCTATTTACTCTCTTCGCCTCATAAGGTCGACTAATATCACGATGACTGTTCCATTTAAACGCGTCGAACAGACGGCCATTCGACCCTTCGAGGTAGGTCATAAGGTCATAATTGATAAAAACAGATATGGGAAGGAGATGCCAGGCGAGGTGGTAGAAGTACAGGGACAATTCTATGTGGTACAGACTGCTCATGGTTCCATGGTAGTTGAGTTCTCCGACCTCCATCCAGAACAGCGATTAGAACCTCGATCGCGTCGACACTGGCTTGTAGGCAAGAACGTTCTCGTAATTTACGAACACACATGGAAAGGGCATAGAGGGACGGTACGAGACGTCAATATACCCAACGAACAAGCTATAGTTCAGCTTTCCGCGCAAACAATCAACTTCTCAAATGCCAATCAAGTCATCCCTTTCCAGTGCTTGGCACTTGATCTCTCAACAACATTGTAGGTATATGTATTATGCCAACTCATACAAATGCTGATCTCTAAGTAGACTACCTCGCCTTGCACCAGTCGTACCTACTCCTTGTATACCCGAGGTGATGCTAACTTCTGGATCAAATCGCTACGACGCGGTTGTGCGTACACCACCCCCTGAGTTTGGTGAAAATTCTATTCGCCCTAATCTTGGAGACATAGAAAGAGACTTAGCAGGAGGTACGCAGCCAATAATAACCCTGCTTCCATATCCTGAAAAATACTACAGGGGCTTCCTGGCTACTAACCCAGCGAGCTAGACAGTATCTCCCAATGGGTACATTTCGTTTGCGAGTCCGTGCTAGCAAATCCATACAACAAGTATGGTCTGTGTCCAAACAAGGCAGTCCCTCGTCATCTGGAGAGGTCCTTATTGAACTATGTGGTAAAAAGAAAGGCACTCAATGGGCCAAGACAACCTCCATCGACATCAATCCAATCGCTAAAAGTGATATTGGTCAGACTGTATTTGTCTTGTACCAAGCTCATCCGCGATACGATATCGGTATTTTAAAGTCTATGACAGATTCCAAGCAGTGTTCAGTGAAGTTCCCAGGGGAAAATGGGCTAGTTGAGGACATAAGTTCCCGTTTTCTTGTTGTTTACAAACTTAATAGATGAGGCTTTGGAATCCTCACTACGAGCTTTATGGCGTGCCAACAATGTTCTCCGATTTTAGTAGTACTTTCATAATATATCCCCGATTGCATGTATATATCATGACTTTGTAAAAATCACACCTATCTTCCGTGATTATGCGAGATATATATGATCTCTCTCTCTCTTGCGCGCGTAAGGTGTACCGTTTGTACATTTATTATCCCGCACATATTTGAGGTATTTTGCGCATATTTCAGGGTTTTGTCCATGTTTGCGCATATATTTCCTAAGCTGATTTGGTGTACAGCCCACCCACAATATCATGGTACGTATGGTGTACCAACTGTACAAAAATATCCGCACATAAATATGATGGTTTTTGGCGTTTTGCGCATATATTTTGGATAAACACGCAACATGCATGCATATACGTTGAGACACATATATAATTGAATATACATCAAATATATACAGAATTGCGCGTAGAATTTCAAATGTGCATCGTTTGCGAATAGACTCGGGACCAACAAAATGCTCAGTGCGAAATTAACAGGATAATATACATATGTTGAGTACGAAAACTTGAATCGAAAGGTTTTGCGCAAGTATCAATGGGATATTGCATACACAGTATATTCGCAAGTGTTACACATTCATTTATTTAGAATACTCAAACTTATGTATCTAAAATACACGGAGAATCCAGAAAACCTTGAATGAGCGAAGTATTTGTAGCACTAAATAGAGGATCGACTAGAAACACGCAAGTGTTCTGAGTAATAACATTGCAGCAGAAAACGGATACCAATGAAAGAAATGAGAGATGGGAGGGCATGAAAGCGGAGGTGACAGCGTAGATCTCCCTCGTTTGAATGGGTTCAAGACAACCAGTATCCCGCGTAAACAACACTGCAGTGCTCTGCTCAACCATCGAACATCTCGAGTAGAGATGGGGAGTATCTATCATGGTAATGGTGATCGACAACCGTTCTGATCACTGATCGTTACTTGCATGTATAGAAACACAGATAGATGGACGGGTATGTGGAAGCGAAAGAACAGGGAGTATAACCTAAGAAAGTGGCTGGGGGAGAGGAGGATTTAGACAGTAAGAAAGAGATGAGAGCGAGAGCGATATTGGCTTCACCCCATGTCATTACGCATTGGGATGACGGCTTGAGTGCATTTGTTTGGAAATCAAGAAGAGGGGCTGAGTTGACAGTGGCTGAGCGTCGAAAGTTGATGGGAAAAAGTCCTACACCGCGTCTCCCCTTCCATCCCCCCCTCTCCATATCTCCCACATGACACGTAACACTCTTTCCTTCCCCCCACCCAACTGGACGTACTCTTCCACTTTCCCTTCTTCTCCCGTGTTCTCCAATAGTTTTTTTTCTTCGCCATCTCAGCTCTTTTCAGTTAGCAATCTTTCCCCTTTCCGTCGCCGCACCACTACCGTCCCTACTTTCTTACACTGACCCGCGCTCGCTCTCACACACCCGCTCTACACACACACAATCACCTCAATCCGTCACTGCCCGTCGTCATCGCCGCTCTCATATGTTACTCTCACACCTCGCGCACCCATCACTCATCTGTCTCAACTCCGCACCACGACCAGACACCACCCCTTCTTACTGCAATCTTCTTCTCGCACCCTGTCACAACCCCACATCTGCATAGAACACCTCCCCTAAATTACTTTTCACTCATCTTAAATCTCTTAACTTACCCCCTCTTAATATACTCCTAGAACGCCAACGCATCACACCCTCCCCACCCCTTTTCCCTTCCCCCCGTCTCCTCACCGGGACAGAATCCGCACAACCCCACTTCCTAACCTCGCTTTAGGGTCCCAGCGTTCGCTTCTCTTTTTCTTACTCCCCTCGCCTTATGTTTACGCACCCCAGCAGTTTTCGAACCCCCACCGCGCTGGTAATGTCTTACATAGCT